>PVJA010009729.1:0-59754 GCA_004027025.1 Myocastor coypus
GATTTAGAAAGGTTAATGTTTAGTTGTTTGATCAATCTTATATACCTATATGTATTAATCTAAACTGATCCGATTATGAAAATATGTAATATAACCATTGTTAAATTTAAACAATAAAAGAATTGGAAAAAATAAATAAATAAATTTCACTCAGCTTTAAATTAATTCAAATTTAAATGGCCACTTTGACTGCCTACCATATTAAATGCACAGCACTGTCCTACAGCACATGTAAAGAGAATTGTGCCCACACAGAATAGAACATACAGGTATTTCTAAGTTATAGAAAAAGGAAGCTGAGAAAATTCACAGAATAATTTCAGAGACAACTATGAAGCAAGAGGCAAGACTGAAGTCAAAGTTTAGAGAATGGAAGAGGCTTAAAACAGCCACACAGAGGAATGGGAAAGGCTATGACCAAAGTCAAGGTCTAGTTATTAATTATACAGTTTATAGTAAATTTTTAAAAGCTGCAAGAGGATACTGTTGAGGCAACTGACAAACTGCAAATGCACAATAGATTAAATAATACTATTGTATAGATGTTACATTTCTTATACTTGATAACTTAACATTCCTTAGGATAGCTGCCTAACTAGACCAGTGGTTCTCAACTTGTGGGTCATGACCCCAGTGGGGGTCGAACAACCAAAACACAGGGGCCACCTAAAGCCATTCTGAATCATAACTGTAGCAAAATTACAGTTTCAAAATAGCCACCAAAATTATTTTTTGGTTTGGGGTCATTGCAACACGAGAAACTGTATTGCGGGGTCACGGCATTAGAAAGGTTGAGAACCACTGCACTAGACAGACATTCAAGAAATGCAAATGAATCCCACAGTGTGCTAGCACTCTTACCTCCAGAAGAATGGCTAAAATTTTAAAAGCTGATCATACTGGTATTGGTGAGGGTAAAGAGTTTTTATGCACCCTGGTGGGAACGTAAAAGACAGTAAGATTTGAGGAAACAGTTTAGCCATTTCTTATTAAGTTAAACATGAAATTGTCATGTGACCTAGCAATTCCACTACTACGTCTCTACAGTAGAAAAAACAAAATGCTTGGGTTATAGCTCAGTGTGACAGTGCCTACATAGCACAAATAAGGAATGTGCTATCTCTCCCTCCACAAAGACTATTTTGAGGGCTGAGCACATAGCTCAGTGGGAGAGTGCTAGCCTAACATGCCCAAACGTCTGGGTTCACCAGTACTGACACACACACACACACACACACACACACACACACACGCACGCACGCACACATACACAAAAGCAAAGCCACAAAGATTTATATTTAAATACTCATATATTATTCACAAACAAAAGACAGAAGCAACTCAATAGTTCACAGAAGTATGAATGGATTAACAAATGTGGTATGCATATACACAATAAGATTATTCAGTCTTTTTATTTTTTATTTTTTATTTTTAATTTTATTTTTTTTTTCTTGTTTCACAACCTCTGTTTGTTTATTCACTCATTTTTATGGCTGGCTCAGCCTGCCCGGAAGGCAGGGCTGGAACAGCATGTGGAGCCGGGGATTGAACCGCAGTCCCTGAAGCCGCCCAAGCTTTTCCAAGCAGGGCTTTAGACCACTGAGCCATCCCGCCGGGCCCCTATTCAGTCTTTTTAAGAGGGATGAAATTCTGAAGATGAATGAATCTTGAAACTGCTGTTAAGTTAAAACAAACAAACAAAAAAACAAAAGAAAAACAGACCTGAAAGGACTGATACTGTATGACTCAACTTACATGAGGTACCATGAAGAGCCAAATTTGTAGCTGGTTGGTTACCTGGCACCAGGGAAAGCAGGAACACAGAAATCACTGCCTAAGAATACAGGGAATTATTGCTTAGCAGGCATAAGTTTCAGTTAGGGATGATTTTAAAGTTCCAGAAGCAGGAAGTGGCAGGATGTTCCTGCAGTCTAAGTTACTCAGGAGGCAGAGGCACTAGGGTTCTTCGAGGCTCAGTTTGGAGTCAGCCTGGGCTATAACATCTTGTCTTCTTTTTTCTCCTTTTTTTTCTTTCCTTCCCCTCTTCCCTTTTCTTTCCCCCTGACTTGCTCTGTCTCTGTCTCTGCCTCTCTCTGTAATGGGGATTGAACCTACATTCTTCATACTGAGCCATGTCCCCAGCTACTTACTTTTTATTTTGTGACTGGGTTTTGCTAAATCACTAAATTGCCCAGGCTGAGCTTGAAATCTCCCAAAGTTCTGGGATCACTGTATTTGCCACCACACCTAGCTCCCATCTTGCCTCTAAAAAAAGTTCTGGAGATAGACAGTGATAGTTACACAACAATGAGTGTGCAAGACCGCGTGACTGCTTAAAATGGTTTAGGAAGCTGGGCATGGTGGTGCACACCTGTAATTCCAGCACTTGGGAGGCTGAGGCAGGAGGATCAGTGTGAGTCTGAGACCAGCCTGGGCTACAAAAGTGAGCTCAAGACCAGCCTGAATTGCATAGTGAGACCCTGTCTCAAAAAGACAAGAAGTCAAATCAAATAAAATGGTTTAGGGGTAAAGGATATATAGCTCAGTGCTGAGGGCTTGTTTAGCATGCTCATGGCCCTGAGACTGATCCCCAGCTACCACAAAACATAAATAAGCACAAGTTAATATTTTTTCTTAGCGCTTAATACAGTGACTGCAGTTATTAAATCAGACCTCCTGACACTTCAGTTGCACAAAACTCTTCATCATTCACTTGTACTGTCACCCCACGCCCACATCCTGAGTATCCTCTGGACCTCTTCTCTATCTGAAGAATCCTGGGAGCAAAGGCTTATTAGATAAGTGGGAAATAAGATGGCACCTGCTGAACCAGCTGTGGTTGCAGTATTTAGGATAGCTCTGTATTATTCATTCATTTTTATCATTCTCCTTATGTTCTAGGTCCAAAATTTGGGGGGGTTGGGGAGGAAGATCATTGTCACTGGGTAGCCACAAACACATCTAATACGAATAATTTTACTGTTTCTAATTTCCCAAGTAGCTTATGGACATCTTTTCACCTGCTAAGTGTCTACTGCATTAATTTATGACACATAATATGGTACTTCATAATATATAATACTGACTTAAGAAAAAATACTCATACTCTACAATTTCACCAAACAGAATTTAAGCTTCTTGGTAAGGTCATAATTGCAAACTCACCCGATTAGGGAGCTAGTCTGACTAGGTCCTATACTTAGGACTCGAATTTGCTAGTGGAACAATTAGAGTAGTTTTTCCTACTAAAAATGTACTGTATGAATTGAGATTTATTATTCATTAACAGAAAAGATACAGTTTATATTTTAAGCAATTATCTATAAAAAGTTAAGGGAAATGAGTGTATTGTACTTACCCAAAATAAAACATTCTTTTAAAATTATGTACTATAATATTATACAATACTCAAAAATCTATTAAATGAACTTTGCATTTAGAATTTAATAAACAGCAAAACATTATTTTGAAGAATAAAATAGGAAATCTGGAAACTTCTTTAAAAAAATGTATTTAGTACAGGACCTACAGGGTATTACTACAGAGATCGGACTCCAAGTGATCCTCCTGTTTTCAGCCTCCCAAGTGCTAGGACTACAGGCGGGTGCCACTATGTGCAGTCTCAGTCATCACCTCAGCGCACCCTGGGGGCAAGGCTAGCATGGCATGCAGGAGATCAAACCCCATCCCTGCATCTGCCGAAGCAGGGGCTTTAATCTGCTATCTGGAAACTGTTGAGAACAGTATTATATTTCTTGTCTTTTTAAAACTAAACAGTAAAAACAAAAAAAACTCCTTTTTTGACAATGAGAAATCCAGGGGACTTAAAAATCTATAATTACCTTTACCTCCAACTGTAAGTAAAAGCTCAGCTCCTTCAAAGAAATATATATTAGTAATACCTATATTTTAAAAGCTTCTTTCATATAACCTTTTCCTTTTAATGCCAAGTTGCTTTTGAAGCTATGTATGAAAAACTTTATTATTTATTTATTTATTTATTTATTTTTTTGTTTCAGAACTTTTGTTTGTGTATTTATTTATTTTTATGGCTGGCTCAGCCTGCCCTGAGGGCAGGGCTGGCGCAGCATGTGGTGCTGGGGATCGAACCGCGGTCCCTGAAGCCACCCAAGCTTTCCCACGCAGTATGTATGAAAAACTTTAAAATTCTTTTTTTACTGATTCAACAGAGGTTCTTCTGCTTTAATATATGTTGGAGGGGGATAGCAGAATATAAAAATAAGTTTGTTTTTTTTTTCTTTAAAGGGAACAGAAAAATAGACAAGATATTAGAAACTTTATAGGGCTGGTGAGATGGCTCAGTGGTCTAACATGCTTGCTTAGGCAAGCTTAGGCAACCACAGGGACCCGAGGTTTGATACCCAGCACCACATGCTGCACCAGCTCCACCCCTGGGCAAGCTGAGCTGGCTGTAATAAAAGAAAGAAAGAAACTTTAGACAATTCTAAAAAAAAAAAAAAGGATGACAGGTATTACACTATTGTCTTCAATGTAGTTGCTCAGATAAAAATATCTTAAATGAAAATTATTTCAAATCAAGTGCTTTTTAGTTTCCTTCAATTTTTTTTATATGTGATATTTACAGTATTCAATCTTCTTACCAATATAACATTTGATATAAAAGAATATATGCAGCAGCTCTATCCTACCTATAAGTGGGCAGGATATCTGACTAGTATTCACAGGTAGATCTTTTTACATATCTGGAAGCAAAAATGTTTTTTTTATACAAAGTCCAAGCTAAGAACTAAGGTCATTAGCATTTCAAATAGCTCACATAAAGTGCTTTCATGCTTGCTTTAATCTTCCCTTTATGCTTTAAAAGTGAGGAATTGAACAGCTTTGAAATTCAAAATTAACCACTGATGGAAAACTATTTTTCCTATGTCTAGTTTTTTAAAATCTTATATTCTGGGGATGCTAAAGTGTTATCTTTCTCAGAATACAAAAAATAAAATAAAATAAAATAAAATAAAATAAAATAAAATAAAATAAAATAAAATAAAATAAAAAAAGTCAGAAATACTTTTTTGAAAATGTTTGTTTAAAAAAGTTTATTTTCCTTAAGGCATGTTTAAACTTGGCAGCAAGTTTTGTGCATGCCCTACCTAGAAATAACTGTAAACAACTGTTAAACAATGAAATGGAATGAGATGAGAAGGTTGGAGAAGTAAGCAAGGAAAAGTTTAGGAAGACCTACAGCTCACTGCTTAAGGGAAAGAAAGTACTTTGGTCTCTGTTTAAAGTTGCTGGCCTCGCACCAACTAAGGAAACTGAACATGAGTTAGCTTTTCTAAATCAGTGTTAAGTAAGAACAATACTTAGCTCTTCAGGTTGTTTGGAAACTCCCTGAGAGAATGCTTAGCCCACAATTCACTGGTATTACAATTTTTCACCCTAAGCTGTTCAAAGGACAACCAGGGATCACTAAGGAATTCTGAGCAGAGAAAAACAGTAAATAATAATGTATTGTACTCAAACTACAAGATCAATTGGGTGACTGTTGCAACAATCTAAGAGAAAAATCCTAGTGTGGCCCACACTAAAGAGATAAGAAAAGAAGTAGACAGATTCTAGAATATAGATTTTAAAATGTTAAGATTCTGTGGCTGAGAGTGAAGGAGAAAAACAAGACACCCAAGTTTTGTGAGCTGAGTGAATACAGGTCTCAAGTACAGGGAGACAGAGAGACAGAGACAGACACAGAGAGGGTGCTCTAAAACATTAAAACACACAGGATGTTTTTTTTTAAATATTTTATTTTATTAAACCATATGTATTTATTTGTGTGATGGCCGGCTCAGCCTGCCCTGGAGGTGGGGCTGGCACAGCATGTAGTGCCAGGGATCGAACTGTGGTCCCTGCGGTTGCCTAAGCTTGCCTAAGCAGGAGCTTTAGACCACAGAGCCATCTGCTGGCCCCCACACAGGATGTTAATTAAAGCTATGAGACTGGAGATTAGCAAGTACAGAGCAAGGAGAATTAATAACTCTATGAAACTCCATTACTTACTAGCTGTAGAGAGGAAACATTTGCATAAGACACAAAGATCACAAATAGGAAGAAGCCAGGCAGTGCCATGACATGCACAGCAATAATTTCAAAAAGGGAAAACTCTCAAGAGTACATGTTACTGAGGAAGTGAGTAATGGATTCACAGTTCACAAGCTGGGAAGAGATGCAGAAAGCTGTACCTCAGACGGGGACTGATGTATGAAGAGGAGAAGATGGATCTGCTCTTTTCTACCAAAACCAAGAGAACTTTCAAGCTCACTGTTTCCAGTGGCATCCAAACACAGAAAACCAAACTCATTCAAATCAGTTCATAGATACTAGTTTATAAATAAGTGCTTCCTCACGTCTAAGACAAAGTAAGTTAACCTCCTAAAATATTTACCTTCTTCCATAAAAACCATACAGGAACAATATTTCTCAACTGTTAAGATTTTCCAATTGCAGAGAACAGAGACCTTATGAACACTAAACCATTGGTTCTAGTTTCTTTCAAATTTTATCAACTTATTGCCCACTGCATTTTTCCTTATATTATTAAAAGGAAAAAAATCATGACAGTCCCCTGAATTGCCTAACAATACAAACTTTACATGCTACATTCCATATCCTCTCCCATCATTTTTTTCCATTCCAAAAGAATAAACACTGCTATCACTATTTCCATCTTTCCCAAACATCTATGTCAATTTAAGAGTTACTGTCTCTTTAGAGAAAACTGATTTTCACTTTTCAGAAAAACATTAACTTAAAAAACCTCTGCATGATTTGGAACTAGCAACCTAACAAATCCAAGTACACTGAAGGAAATGCTTAGCTGGCATTTGGACTGATTATTGAAATGAACTTTTATACCTTAATTTCTGAGAGCAAAGGGCAACAATATATAGAAGAGTCTCCATAAAGAAAAATTATTATACTGATACATACCACAACTGTTTCATAAGAAACATTAATAGCCTGTGAAACCAATAAGCTAAAACAATTGTCCCTAGTCTGTCAGAGATCAACACAACAGAGATACAGTAAGGAAGCCATTAAGACTATCATTTCTCAAAGTTTCAGTGGTCCCAAATATAAGCAAAAAAATCTTTACCTTCCATATCCATTAAAATATAATCAACAGGCAAATGAAGTGACTTTTATAGAATTAGCAAACATACAATTATCTTCATTTGTACCTAGTAGCAATAAAAATTACTTTTTAAATTTTATAATTAACAGTTGCATAATGTCTTCATCATAGTTGTTCAAAAATTATTTTTGTTATGAAAATCAAATATTTTTCTTACATTCAGAAGGGAAATATTTATTATGTAAATACTGAAAGTCTTAAAAAGTTTTTCTCTACTATCCCAAACGGTAACAAAATGGAAATGTGTCTGGAAAAATATTTTTCAACCATAAAAACGAAATATGCATTAAAAAAAAAAACTTTCCCTGGGAATCAATGACAAATTTTCAGCTATAAGCAAAGATACTAAGTTATTCATATATTTAAAAAGTTATAGAAAATAACTTACTTGATTAATAAAATAAGGCCAACTACTGAATTCAGAACTGTACAAACTCGATTACTATCTGCATCAATGAATGATACTATGTCTTAATTAAATTGGCAGTGTTTGTCTTGAATTGTGCTTTATTAACAAGTTCATTTTGCAACATTAGTCAACTAGTTCATACCAAAACAGTTACTGCCTATTTCATTTAGCAGACTTGTCAGTAAGGGTATACTTAATCTGCAGTCATGGCCAAACAAAGAATGCTTTTAAAGACAAACAGAACATGCCTCATATCACTTTGTGTTTGTAGTTTTTACCTTTAAATAAAAACCTATAATGTACTATAGAAGTGCAATGTATCATTTTAAAACCTAGAATTATACATACAAATTCTGTCTCTAAAATATATTTTTAACAACTGCCAAATTCAGCAATTTGGTGACAAAAGCAATTCGCATATGTTCATATTAGGTAGCTTGCCTCCCTAAAAATGTTTCTGATAGTTTTTTAGAAGAAAACATTGCTTCTGGAATGTGCTTACCAGAAGCAGCACATACAGTACTGAGAGGTAACATGACTAACAAAGCCATTATAATACATTAAATCCTACTCTTGCTGGTTGCAATATAAAATGAATTAAATACCCAATAAAGATACATAATTACTTAAGTATGTAATATTTTTCTTAATTTCCCTCAGCAAATTTTAATATCCAAAAAATGGACTTAGATTCATTTGAAAATGGAGTTTAAAATAGGCTGTTTAGGCCAAAACTAGCCAACAATCCAGAGCTCTGGAGGCACATAGTAATATAAAATTTAAGGGCCTACTCCTTGGAGAAATTATGAAGCACATCCTGTTGCTGACATACAAATTTGCATAGCCTTTTGGGGAATCAACTGGGCCATTGAGTATTCATATTCCTTAATCTAGGTAAACTCTACCCCAGGGATTTTTTTCCAAAAGGAGTTTTTTTTTTTTTTTTAAGGAAAATACTGTAAAGATACACATAGAATATGTTCAATGCAATGCCATTTAAAATGATAAAAAATCAGGAACTGTTAAAAAAGTAGACCAAACAAAAGACCGGATTAATTCAGGTCAAATCAACCTAAAAGAAGTATATGGCTAGCAGAATTAAGTCAACTTTAATGAGAGGACACAGTCTAAGAGAAAAAAACAAATCTGCACTAATTCAAAAGTATTGGAAAATACAAGAATATAAGATAGGAAAACAGAAAAAAAATCAGAGTACCATAAAAATTATTGTGATTATATAGGTTAACTTTTTGACTTTATTATAGCATTGTATAAACAACAGATATAGCAGAAAAGCATTTAATTTAAAAAACCTTTGCATGATTTGGAACTAGCAACCTAACAAATGCAAGTACACTGAAGAAAACGCTTAGCTGGTATTTGGGCTGATTATTGAAATGAACTCTTATACCTTAACTTCTGAGAGCAAAGGGCAACAACATATAGAAAAGTCTCCACAAAGAAAAATTATTATACTGATACATACTACAACTATTTCCTAAGTAAGAAACGTTAACAGAGTATTAGATACTTTTTTCCAAGTTTTGGGAGCTTATAGCTTTCAAATATATAAATCCCTTTATTTCCTGTTTCAAAAGGCTATTACTTATCTCCACCTTTGAAACAAATAGTTTGAAGAAAACAGTTTTACTTTGCTCTACGTGACATAAAGCATTCTCTTTTAAAAAAAGCTAAAATTGTGACCAAATGAAAAATATTGTTAAATTTTAGATACATAAGATTTAGAGGAGGATAATATTAAGGGTATCAGAGACAATTAAATAGTTGGCATTTCAATGCCAAGGAGAACAAAGTTAAACGTGCCATATTTATCTGTTTTTTAGGCAACTTAACATTCCAGGTTTAAGGAAATAAATTTCCTCAAGATGTCATTTATAAAAACTGACAAATGACTGCTCCAACAGCCAAGCCAAGAAAATAGCCTGTTTTGCATATGATTTTGAGTCAAAGACTTTTAATGACACTCAAATTCTTAACTTAAAATAATGATTACGAGAAAGTCAAGTTTGATTCTCTGAACACCTATTTCCTGTCCAAACAGTCCTTTTGTTCTGCTTCCCTGTTTAATTTTAATGTTCAGTTTGCAGCGGAAAATAGAAACAATGACAAAACCTAATACACACAAAAGCATAAAGGAACAAAAGAATGAAATATAGGATCATTAAAGGGTTAGAACAAAAATCCTACCAACAAAACCTCCACAATTTTCTGTTTGCTTCACCTCAGATTAACTTCACTTGAAGCTGTACTCCAAAGCAACCAAACTTGAATACCAAGCTCCACCTTCTCCAATTCTAGTGGCCGAAGAGTAAAACCTCCTCCCTGTTAGTGAAACTGATAACTGTGATTGGATAAGGCTAATATCCATTATTTAAAGAACTTTTCCTTGCTAGCAGGTTAGGTTAAACACTCTAAAACCTCCTGGATAAGCTGGTTTTTTAAAGAAACAGTAGGCAAGGTTTCAGTTTTCCCATTTATACTATTTGCTTTCTCTTTTGTGTAGGTGAAAAATTAAGTAACATGGATGAAAACAGCCCAGGACCTTTAATTTGAAGTTCACTGAAAAACTAGTGTGCTTTTAACCTAAATCATGTGATAGTTGTAAAGAGCCATAAAAGAGTCCTATTTTAACAGAGTTTACACTTTGAAAATGTTAAAACAACTACAAAAAATCCATTACAAAATTTTGTTAGGAGATATACTATTAATTATCATTTTCTCTGGGACTTAAGGAGAGGACCATAAGTGAAAATTTACAGTGCTAAAGTACTGAATGCAAAAGATTCACCTCTAAGCTACTCAATTCAGTGATACATTCTCAATATCAAAACATAGTACATTTTCACTGACATCAAAGACTGTTATTTCTACTTAAAGCTGAGGAGGGAAATGAGCAGCAACACTACTTCTATATTAAGCACATTTAACAGCTGGGCAGCTGGGGAGAAAGCTCAGCAGAATAGGCACCTGCCTGATAAGCAAAAGGTCCTGAGTTCAATCCCCAGTACCAGGAAAAAAAGGGGGTTAAGGAGATATCTTAACAGTTTGACGGTGTGTGTTTTACCAAGGTTACTTTCTTGCCACTGTAAACAGGGATCTAAAAGGGAAGAACAACCTATTCAGGTATAAACTTTTAAAATTTATTTTGGTTTTTTTTGCTGCACTGGAGATCAACTCAGGGCCTTACACATGAAAGTCAAGATATTACTTAGCTATATCCCCAAGTCCCAGGTATAAATTCAGGAAGGTTAATTTTTTTATATTATTTTTTAAAGGATGGGTCACTACTGTGTACCCAAGGTGGAAAGGTACAGATGAAAGATATATTCCTCTAAAGTACTCCATAAGCTATTTTAAGTGGTATTTTTATTATAGAGATTGTAAAGTGATATTACATAGATGCTTTTTTTCTTTCTGGGACTGGGGATTGAATTTAGGCCTAGGTAAGTACTTGTTCTACTGAGCAAATATTTCCCTGGCCCCTCTGAGTTTTTTTTTTTTTTAAAGACCCTCTTTCACTATAGCTATAATAGTTATACATAACTCCATTTGCTACATTTCATGATATATTTATGTTTTAATTAAAACTTCATGGTTTTTGCTTTTCTTCATTAAAATTTCTTTTAATTTCACTTCATTTTTTGTAGTGCTGGGGATTGAACTCAGATGCTTTTGCAAACGAGGCAAGTATTCCACCACTAAGCTCCATCCACTGCCCTGAAGTTGCTCCTATTTTACAGTGTGGTCCACCAAACATTACTCTGATATTAATCATTATATGACTGATTCAAGAGCACTTCAGTATAGTTTTACCTATATCAAATTTTCCACTATAATTCATAAAATACCAATTACAAAATAAAATTAAAGGCAGTGATTTCTTAAATATGCTTTCAATAAATTTATGTATTAAAGTAAATTTAACTTTTCAAAATGCAAAACCTTGCAACCATTTTTTCTCCGAGAAAACTCAGAACAAGGCCAACAAAACTGTTTCCAACAACAAAACACAAAAAGTCATTGTATCAAACTGAAACTTCACATAATCGCAACTAGATATGAATATGAGGCAAAACCATGCTGAAGCCCAAACAGCTGCATAATCTATTATGCCCGTTAAGTGCACCAATTGAAAGAGCCAATTCACAGAAGTCTAGTCCCAAGATCCTTTGCAAGGATTCACTGTTTTACATGTCCAGCACTTCATGAGTCAAGTTCAGGTTTTCTTCCCACTGCATGGATGCTCTTGTAAAACCCTGGAGCAACAAAGGTACAGGAGTAATCACAAGAAAAAATTCAAATTTTCACTTAACAGTGTAAGGCTTGAAGAAAACAATGTAGAAGTCAAAGCTTTTTAAAGGCTACAGAAAAATTGCAAACACTGAAATCTTAAAATTTGGGTATCATAAAATTAGTTATGGAAACCAAATAAATCTTGGTGTGATGCCATTTTTCACTTCAAATTTAATTACTTTCATGAAACACACAGATCTGCCTTAATATAACACCAAGATCACTCTAAATTTATAAGAGAAATGAGATATAATATAGACTTACCAACTGCAGATTATTCAAAGATTTGCAGGGTGATAATTATCATTTTAGGTAGCACACAGTTAAAATCAAGGGTATAGTATTCTATTTCTAAAGCATTCACGGAAGAAAACAGCAAAAATAAGTAAAAATAAGCATATCAAACCATAAACCTATGAAGACAGTATTACTTCTTAGGGACAAGGAACTTGCACAAGACTGCAGGACTCCCTGATGGCAGATGACAATACCCTTTTTGAACTCCCAAAATTCTTTATGGGAGCCTGGAGACTTTTCCTGAACACATAAGAATAAACAATTTAGAAGAGAAAATGTCTCTGAATAACCTTGTCCCAATTTACTTTTTTTTTTTTTTGAGATAGGGTCGCACTATGTAGTTAAAGTTAAAGCTGGTCTTGAACTCACTAGGCCACAGCTGGTCTCTAACTTGACAGGGCCCTCCTGTTTTAGGATCCTCCTGGCCTCTCAAGTGATGAAATTAAAGATGTACTCTGCCATGCCAGCCAATTTTCTTAATTAAAAAGTTGCTATACAAATAATACCTAGACAATTAGAAAAACTTTTGGTAGAGTATATACAGAGCGAGGCAAAAACTTTCAACAGTAAAAGGACTAAGAATAGCTCAAACTGTTCTTCCTATAACAAAATAAATCCTGAGCATTCTCTCTGGATCCAACCGGCGGATCACCCCAAGATCAACTAAACATGACTACTGGAATCAGTAAGAATAAAGTCTGAAAACCACTATCGAAGGGGTAAAAATAACTTTCAAAAACTATTTCCTTGTTAAACAAATATTGCCTATAAAAGTAAGTTCTGAGCTTGCAACTCTTGGTGTGTATCTTTGAACTCACTGTAGGAAAAAAAGAAGCACTAGGTATTTGGGGAAGGGTGGTAGGTAAGGGGTCCCTTCAGCAAAACACTGAACACCCAAGTTCAGCAAGACTTTAAAAGGCAATAGAGATTTTTTTAAAAAAGCAAACAAAAGAAAATAGGAGAGAACAAAAAACAAATTTGTTTCAGGTCTAAAATGACAAGGTGAAGAATAAATGCAAATTACAAAGACACATCACAGCAGTGAGATAAAAGTATACAGGAAAAGTATTTGTAATCTTCAAGCATTAAGATTTAATAGTCATAAACTTTCATGTACTCAATGACATCTAAAGTAAAGCTGTTCCATAGAAAATGAACACGAAATACACTGGCAGATTTTTATTTCCTTCTTTATCCATAGTTGCCTAAAATAATCTTTAATATTGATTATCAAAAGAGAAGCATCTTTCTTGACAATTTTTACATATAATAGTGTAATTGTTGCTTGTCAATTACACTGATGTTCAAAGTCAACAGTCACTGTATTCACTCACCATTCTGTGCTGGACACTTCTACATGCATTGTATTTAACTTTAAGATTCATTCTAAGTTAGATAAAGTACTGTATGGTAGATAGAATAATTTTGATAACCAGAGACTTCCTCTCTCTCCTATTATAACAGCCAATAGTCATACATACTTAACAAACACCTGGCTAATACAAGCATGTGACTAATAAAAATGAGGAACTGCATTTTTGAGATTATATAATTTTAACTCATTAGACAGTCCTAAGTGGCTAGTAGCTACCAGATTAGAAAATACAGCTACTTTGTCTGTGCAAGACGACACTACACACACACACACACACAGTGAATTGTGATTGTTACAAACTTCTATAAAAGAAATGCCCAATATCAAATAAATCCAAAGAACCTAACTTATTCTACAGTATCAATGAAAGATTCCTCAAGGAAAGACAAGCAAAAGGCCAGCATATGTAATCGTCTTAAGTACAGAAAACTAAAAATTCTGTAGAAATGAGAAGCATCAAAGAGCAAAATAATATTTTTTTTTACTATTTTTAGGAGTCTGATTGGAATCATAAACTTTAAAATGGATAGAACAGCAGAGATGAAATGGAAGCAGCCCTACCACTTAAATAGTAAATGTGTCAAAAATCTTCCACAATAAAGCATATCCCACTCTCTTCTTTGATACTGTGTGTGTGTGTATTCTATCTATCTATCTATCTATCTATCTATCTATCTATCTATCTATCTATCTATCTATCTATGGATGGTTTGTTACTACTAGAAAAGCTGAAAGATGAACAAGTTTCTAAACATAACTCAGCTTGAGTTCTAACCCTAGTAACAAAAAAAAAAAAAAAAAAGATGAAAAAAGATACCACACCTTAGTACCAACAACTTCACATTAATTCTCAGAGACATTCTCAGAACACTCAACCCTATTTCTTGCTAGCACTTGTCAGAATCTGCAGTATCTTTCTTCTCTGAGCTGTTTGTCTTCCCCTAGGGATTGTAAACTACTTGCAGACAAAGGCCTTGTCTTGTTTGCAGTTGTGTCCTCAGCATTTTGTGTCTTGCAAGGGGCAGGTGTGTCCACTGTTGACAGAATGAAAATTGCAACCACAGGGACTGTTACAAACACACATAGCATACACTGGGTGTAGCTCTGCAGCAGTGAGCTTGCCTAACAGGAATAAGGCCTGTGTCCTATCTCTAGCAACTACAAATTGGGATTAAAGGGAGGGACACTGGAACCAAACCTGTACTGCATAAACAACAGCCAAGTACATGTGTGTTAAGAGTTTGATAAAGGTAGTTTTATTTCAAGGCAACAAGAGAAAGGTTTGTTTTTAAACAGGGCAACATTAATTCCCCAATTATTAAAGTAAAATAAATTATTTTCACTTTACATTATGTAATATCAGTCTCAGAACAAAAGAAAGATGAAAGTGGAAAATGACCATAAAAGAACTGGAAGAAAACAGGTATGCGAGTAGAATCTTTTAAATGCAAAAGCAAAGTAGAAGCCATGAAAAAATTCAAATGTCTTACAAACTCAAAGAAGCTAGGAAAGAAAAAAAATGCAATTAAATAAAAGATAAGTGAAGAATAAAGAAAACTACTCAATATTTAGCAAAAGGGATCTGCCCTAATAGGGTAAATTAAAAAATGCATCACACATATAAACCACCCCAAAATGGCAAAAGCAAATGAGAATATGTGCAATACCCATATTTCTAGTTATTACCATGATTAAAGAAACACACAAAGGCAAGATACTCAGGAAATGTGTATTCTCCCATGTTTGCGTTAATCGTATTTTGCCATATGGAACCCAGGGCCAGTGTTCTGTAAGTGTTCTGACAAGTGAACTATATGCCTGGCCCTTTTAAAATTTTGTGACAGGTCTTACTAACTAGGCCAGGCTAACCTCAAACTTGTGATCCTCCTTCCTCACCCTCCAAACAGCTGGAATCATAGGCATACATCACCATGCCTGGCTTCTCTCAAGCTTTATACTATAATGTTGATCAAAGGTTTTTTGAGAAGGAAGCGGGGGGGGGGGGCTTGGTTGGTTGGTTGGTTGGTTGGTTGGTTAGGTGTCTCAGAATGTTGCTGGGCTACCCTCAAACTCCTGGGTTCAAGGGCTCCTCCTGGGCTGCTGAGTAGCTGAGACAATAGATACCCAGCATTAACCAAAGTTTTAAGGAAAAAGTTTGACCATACTTAAAAAGATTTTAAAATTGTTCATAGGCTTTAACTCAGCAATTATAAGATGGACACCAAATTCTAAAAACACTGTAATGAGAAATAAAGGGAAAGATCTAACTCCAGAGATGATCTTCACTCTATTGTAATGAAAAGAAATGATTAATTAAATGATAGTACTTTTGTAACATTTTATGTATATGTACTCTTAAAATTCCTAAATTTTTAGTACCTTGGGATCTGGTAAGCAAGGGCAATCCCTTCTCCTAGGTAGTCTACACACAGAGGATAAAGAATATAACCAAATAAAGAAATAATTTCGGACAACAGTTTCTATAAACAAGGTAACTCAGTGGTCAATGAATGACATCTGTGAAGGAGTGACATCTGAGCAGAAAGATTGTGCGCTCTGCAGGGGAAGCAACAACTTCAAGGACACCAGCTGTTCATGCTACTGTGAGCTCAGAGCCTCCAGAGTTATATAGCAAGACCCTACCTCAAAAAATATCTCAAAAGGACACGGTTCGGGGGGAGCATGGGGTATGAGAGTCTGGGAAGCAAGCACAGCTTGAACTGTCTCGGAACAGCACTGCCAACTTGATAACTTCTTTTTTTTTTTTTGTCTTTTTGAGACAGGGTCTCGCTATGCAGTTGAGGCTGGTCCTGAGCTCACTTTTGTAGCCCAGGCTGGTCTCGAACTCGCACCGATCCTCCTGCCTCAGCCTCCTGAGTGCTGGGATTACAGGCGTGAGCCACCACGCCCAGCCTAAGCCACCACGCCCAGCCCCAACTTGATAACTTCTAATCACAGAGATTATCAAGAGCTTCAGATATGGCTAGTCTTGAACTGAGATTTGTTCCAACTATACACACCAGATCAAAGAAAGTAACATATTTCATCACTAATCTCTTATATTGATTTACACGTTGAAAATAATCATGTTTTGCATACGATAAAACAAATTTCACCTGTTTTTCTTTATAATGTGGCTAGAAATTGCTAAATTAATACCATTTGTGGTTTGCAAGAGGTTTTTTTTTTTTGCTGTTTTTGGTTTTTTGAGACAGGATCTTGCTATGTAGCTCAGGCTGGCCTTAAACTTGCAGCAATTCTGCCTCAGCCTTCTAAGTATTGGGATTATAGGCACATGCCACCACAACTGATTGCATCATATTTTTATTGGCATCACTGGTCTAGGGTATATAAATCACAGTTTAAAAAAACAACAACAACAAGGGCCCATGGTATAGCTCATCGGACTAAGAGCTTGCTTACGGAAGCAGAGGGGCCAGGGTTCAATTCCTGGCCCTGCCTGCGCCCACTCTTGGGTGTGCTGAGCCTGCAATGGAGTCCAGGCATGGCAGTTCACACCTGTAATCCCAGCACTTGGGAGGCAGGAAAAAGGAGGATCACTAGGAGTCAGAGCTGCATAGTTAGGCCCTGCACAAAACAAAACAAAACAAAACAAAACAAAACAAAACAAAACGCTCTTATTTTGAACTTTATTTTGTACACTGAAATCCACTGATAAGCCAGAGGTGGTGATGTGTATGTAATTCAGCTCTTCAGGAAGCTTAAGCAGAGCTGGCAAGTTTGGGCCCAGCCCTGACAGCCTGGCAACTTGGTGAGACCCTGTCTCAAAAATTAAAAAAATAAAAAGGTGGAGATGTAGGTCACTACAAATGCAGTGAATTCAATCCCCAGTACCTCGAAAATAAGTAACAGATAAGCTGGGATGAAGCTCAGCTGCCCCAGGGTTCAATCCCCAGAAGGTCTGGGAGAGAAAGAATAAAAGGGACTGAAGGGCCTGGGCCTGGGAGCAGAACAGTCATTTCAGGATGATACACATACTGAAATGCTGACTTTCCACAGGAGCAACCAGTGCAGACTGTAAAGGACCAAAAGCTGAAGCAAGGACACCAATCAGACTACTCCACCCATCTAATGTAAAGCAAAGGTTTAGGATATATCATATCTGAGGTAATTCTAACTTATCAGAAACAGCGTTCAGAACTAACTTTTTATAGTTTACAGAGAATACAAAAATGTGCACACAAGGATCAGTGGAATACCTGACAAAATGTTAGCAAAGATTAACCATAGTGGTGCTTAAGGGTGGCCTTTCAAAACTTTTTTCTCTTCTGATAATGAGAATTGAACCCAGAGCCTTAGTACTGAGGTACATCATCTTTTTTACTTATTTTGGGAAAGGGTCTCCCTAAGTTGTTAAGTAGCCCAGGCTGAGCACAAACTTGTGATTCTCCGGTGTGCACCCTGACATTCAGCAAGGGTGGCTTTTCTTTGTATTTTTCTATTTCTTCTCAAGTCTGGGAGTAAAATACACATACTGCTGCTGCCCTTATAACCAAACCAAAAATGAGTTTAAGGCATGCTAATATAAAGCCCTACAAAGCAAAGCATCCCGGTAACTATCTGCAAACTACATATACAAAAAATGTTGTTTTCATGCTTTCACACAAAATGTGTTCAAAGCTCCTAGGGTGCAGCACTGTCTCTCTCATGAGCACATATACATCATCACCACCCTCAAAAAATTAAAGAATACTGTGTCCTCATTTGTCACTGTATAGCTATTAGCATGATAAAACAGTCCACAAACACAAAACAAAACAAACTCCTAAAACTTAAACATGTCAACAAACCCTAAAACACCCATCATACACCTATAAGCCTCTCTCAAAAAGACACAAAATGCAACTGCACAAAGAAGCATGTTCTAATGTTTTCCTTCAAAATCTGCCAGGTGATAGGTGCTTCTGTTAACTAAAGTTAAAATACCCTTAGGACTAGTTTCTTTCACAAGAATTCTGTTAAAGCAAAAGTGTTTTAAGCACTCAAATGTTTTCCTGTACCTGCCACAACTCATTCCTTTTCCTCTCTTCTTTAATTCATTTTCCTCTTTCTCCTTTCTGTCTTACCCCCTTTCCACAAATCATTCCCTTCCCTCCCTCCCTTCCCTCCTATCTCTCCTCCTCCATCTCGTCCAAGCAGGCTTACTATTTTTACACTGAAAAAGATGCCAAATTGTGCCAGACTTTTTACAACATAAATTCCAAGGATGAGATTCAATGAAGATTAACAGGAATCTTGGTTTCTCATATAAATCTTCAACAATGAGGAACCAATCGCTATAGCTATTAATTTCTTCTATTTAAACAAAATAAGAGAATCCCAATGTTTCTCATTTTATTTCTAAACGTGTTGATTTATTTTGCTTACAATGGTTTCCCAAGTTCTAACGCACTCTATATTACGTATTTAGAGATACTCTTACACAGAAAGAGCACTTATGAAGTACAACTAAACAAAAGTCAACGGCCTATGTACCGATGGCTTATAAAGAATATTACAATGAAATGAACTACAGCCATGTAGCATTTTTCAAATATTTTGATGATCTCCATCCACCATTATTTCCTTTACACTCTTTTCCTATTTTATCTTTTTACATATTGTCAAGTATTATTTTTGTAGTATTAAATACATTCTTGTAGTATTAAACATATTCTTGGTTACTTTTAAATTTTTTTTTATCGAAATACAATCGATATACAATATACTGCACAGATTTAACGTGGTTAGTTTTGACATCTGCATACGCACAGTAAATTGTTATCAATAAATCTACCAACTCCTACATCCCTGTCTTTGTACATCTGCGATCCCCATCTTCCGTACAGACTTTCAAAGTGTAAACAGGAAAAGTTTAGCCTGTTTTGGAAATTTAAATATTCACCTTTTTGCAAAATATTTTCTTTGAACCCTTAAGACTTCGTATACCTCAGCAAGCGCCCTAAAACCAGCGACATAATTACTTCACCCCTAAAAGGTGACTGTATTTTACAGTTTAAATAATCAAAAGGCAAATCTGTTTTGAAAAAAATTTGATCTCCATTCTCGGAGCCTGGAAGCCATATGGGCTGCCAGCGCCGAGCGCGGAGCAGCGCCTTCGCCCGAAAGGTCCCGGCCCCAGCGTCCCCAGCCCACCCGGAAGCTCCTCGCGGGGAGCGGGTTCCCGCGGTGTCGCGGCGTCTCAGCCACACGCCGACACCCAAAGGGCGAGCGGCCGTCTCGGGGCGCCGGGGGCTTTGCATCAGGTAGCTCCCGACCGGTTTCCGGCCCAGGGAGGGCGGAGACCCGGGGGATGCGAGCGCTAGGGGCCCGGGAAGGGGACATGAAGGGGGCCGGGATCCTCACCTCAACCAGGGGACGCAGACCTGGGGACCCCAACCCAAAGGGGACTGGGGAGCCACGAGGAGGTCTAGGGACACGATGAAGGAAGGGGGTCCACGCCTCGGCCGGGCGGGGGGGGATACGAGTGGGAACCGGGGCTCTTGGCCTCAAGCTGAGGGCGCTTGAGGGGGCCCGCCCTCAGCCCGCGGAAGGGAAGGCGCAGTCGGCCTCGCTCCTCACCTGGCGGCGGCCTTTCAGCCGGATGCGCCCGCCGCCGCAGGTCGCCGCGGTGAGTAAGGAAAAGGTGAGGCCGCGAACCCCGCTCGCCGGCTGTTTACCAAACTTTCCTGTGTGGCCGCCGGGCCGCTGACGCGCCGCGGAGCGCGCCGGGATTGGCCTGCCCTAGCTGACGCTCGCCGCCTTCAGTCGGCCAGATTGTGACCCGAGGGGCGGGGCCGGAGCCCGAAACTGGCGGCCATTGGTCGTATCTCGGTAAGAGGGCGGGACAATCGCGCGCGCTCCTCCCCTCCCACCCGACCCGGGAAGGCCAGCGAGGGTAGTTAGCTGGGAGGTGCGAGAGAGGCCTGTGTTGGTGCGCCATCCGGCTGCGCAGCCAGCGACGCTGGGCAGGGATTCCTGAGTTCGCGCTCTTGCGCGCCGAGGCAGGGGCGTGGGCGGGAGAGGAGCCTTCTGTGCAGCCTGTCTATATTTTAAATTTTAGTCGTGGGAGTTTGCATTATATTTCATTTTTTGAATCTGTAACACAGCATTCTGTACCTTATAAATATATGTGCGTATGGAGGTGATTCACCCGACAGCCCCAGGAGATTGGCCAGCAGGTGTGCGTGTCCCTCGCCAGAAAAGGCTGGACAGGAAGAAGCTATTGCATCGCGGAGTCGCGCAGCCTCTATGGTCCCAACTGGGAAGCAGGCTTTTGTCTTCTGCCTCTCCGCTTGGCCCAGAGCCTAGCAACAGAAATCTGCATCGCTGAAGTCTGGAACAGAGGCTAGCCTTTGGCTGTCAGGTGAGAGGACCCAGCCTCCGGCCTTGAATCGCCAATTGCATCTTGTGGCTTGCAGGTTTCAGGGTTTATTTCATAACATCTCTGTGCATTGAGCCTTCAAAGTTTCCAAACTTGTAGGGAAATTCAAACAGCAAGAGAATTTATGATACCATTTGGCATGTTGTGACAAGGATTCAGTTTAGAGTATGCAAATAATTGTAATTTTCCTGTGTAAATCATTTCCTAGTACTTTGTAACTAAATTAAAACATAGTCCACAATGCAAAAACCTTTCGCGATTTTTACCATTATAACACATTTTATCTATCAAACAGGACTGTGCAGAAGGCAAAGCTCTTCCTGATTGGAAAAACAAATGTTTTCTGCCATGTCCAAATTGGAGCAGGTGTGGATGCTGCATGCCTATAATCCGAGCATTTGGAAGTGTGAGGTGGGGGATTGCAAGTTTAAGATCATCCTGTATTATTCAGTGAAATGATCTCCAAACAAAAAGCAAAAAATAAAATTTAGCCAATTGATAGTCATATTCTTGATTAATCTTGATTTTAATTCTATTATACTGAAAAAGTTATTCATTAGCTAGAATAATTATTCCTTGATTAGTTATTCTCCTTTAGGCCCTGTACTAAGCATTTATATTATTTATTTGATGAAGATGTCTCAGTTTGCATATAAATCAGTCACATGACATTTGACAAAAGTGTAAAGGTATTTGGGATGAAGACAATAATTTTTCAACAAATGGTGCTGGAATCATTGGACATCCATACAGGAAAAATATAACTACATATAGACAGTATATCTTTTTTAAAAATTGGGTTAAGGGAGCTGGGGAGATAGTGCTGTGGCACAAGTACCTGCCTGGCAAGTGCAGGGTCTTGAGTTCAAACCCTGGTCTCACAAAAAAATAAAATAAAAATTTAAAAATTAGGTTAAACTGGATTACAGACCTAAATTCTATAAAACTTTTAGAAGAAAATCCATTTCTTGGGTTTGCTGATGTATTTTATATATAATGCCATGAGGAAAAATATCTATATGCAAAAATACATGTTAGACTTGATTAAGATTAACTTTTAGATCTGCTGAGATAGCTCAGTGGGCTAAGTGCCTTCTTAGGCAAGTGCAGGAACTAGGCCTGGGGTTCAATCCCACGTACCACATGCTGTGCTGGCCACAGAGACCTGGTGTGGTGGCATATGCCTATAATCCCAGTGCTGGGGAGGCTGAAACAGAAGGGTCACTACAAATCTGAACTGTGTAAAGAGACCCTGTACCAAATGCACTAAAAATAAAAATAAAAAAAATAATAATAAAAGCAACTTTTAAACTGATTATGTTGACCCATGTCTGTAATCTCAGCACTCTGGGAGGCTGAGGCTGAAGCAGATTATAAAATGGATCTCAGATTAGGTAATTTAACAGGTTAGCAAGATCCTATCTCAAAACAAAAAAATTTTAAGAGAACTGGGATCATAGTTCAGCGTGAGGGCCCTGGATTCAGTTCCTACAATCACAAAACTGACTTTGGTGCATTAAAGGCCACTAAGAACAAGAGGGTAAGGCGTAAGTGGGAGAAAATACAGGCAAAGTACATATGGCTAAGGACACATACCCAAAATGTGCAAAGAACTAAAAAACAAACAAACAAAAAATAAGAAAACAAACAACTAGAAAAGCAGCTTATTTCTTTTTGTCTTTTTTCTTTTTCTGAGACAGGGTCTCTCTATGTAGTTCAGGCTAAACTTGGCTCACTTTGTAGCCCAAGCTGCTCTCGAACTCACAATGATCCTCTGAACTCAGCCTCCCAGGTACTGGGATCACAGGCACGCACCCCCACACCCAGATCCCCCCCCCCTTTTTTTTTTTTTTAAAGAAAAAGTCTTACTTTGTAGCCCAGCTTGGCCTTAAATTCATGATCCTCCTACCTCAGTTTCGAAGAGCTAAGATTAGAGGTGTGTACCACCACTTTCAGTATAATTATTTTTTAAATGGCCCAAATATCAGGACACTTCAGCAAAAAATACGTGGAGATAATAAGAATATGAAAAGATACCCAACATCATTTGCTAATAGGGAAACTCAAATTAAAAATGGAATTAGGTACCACTGTGCACTTATTAGAATGGCTAGAAGAATCCATATGGGATGGGTTGAATTTGAGTTGGAGGCATCCCCGTATGCTCGTATTTAATGTAAGCTACAACTGAGTACATAGGCATATTTGTGTATGTGCATATATGCATGTATTTATTAGCACATTCTTGTCTCCTCGCTGTCACATGAGAGGATCCAGAAGCAGTCACATCCTAGGAATAACAGGATATCTGCCTCCTGGATTTTGCCTTGTGATACAGATCCAATAAAAGCAGCTTGGACTCCTAGGGCACTAGGGGGCTTGGGCTGCCCCTAGGACGGGGGTGGAAAGTACATGAGCCTATCCTGGCTACCTGGGAGCACTTGCGTGTGGAATGTAAAGGAGCACTAAGGAAACCCTCCTGCAGCAAGGCTATTTCAAAGGAACTCAAGGCTAACTGAGAGAGCTCCCAGTGCCAGAAGTGGGACAATTTGAGTAACAAAGTCAGCAGAGCAGTGCTGAGCAATACGAGCAATACGAGATTATAATAAGGTATAAAGTAAATGCCTAGGAGTCCATAGTGACATACATGAATGACTGAATAAATAAATAGGCCAAATAGTTACTCCCACGTGGAATTCCAAAAGGTTTATGCAGATAGTTTGCCCTCAGGGAGATGGCATATAAGTTCCATTTCTTCAGTATGAACTACACATAGTAACCTCCTCCACAATATAGTAGTGACCTCCTTTCAACAAGTATGGCATTGGGGAAAGGGCAGCTCTTCAGGGAAGAAGTGTGCACCCCCCACATCTGTGCAGTGAGTGGGGTCACCACCTCCAGAGCAGAGTGCTAGCCGCAGCCCATGCCCATGGTGCACGAGCTCAGAAGGGCACTTTGCCTTTGCGCTCCTGTTCTTCCCAGTCCGTATCCCAGTGAGCCTGAGAAAGGCTGCTGGCCACACCCTAATCCAGAGATCAGCAACTATGTCACTAGCAGTGCTCCTCACAGCTTTGAAGTCATCTGCACAAGGGAAGCCTGAAGAGCTGTCACAGTCTAGAGAGACAAAGGCTGTGTAATGGTGACTTGCAATGTGGATCCTGGCCAGGACATGTGGTAGAAACCAAAGCAGTCTGAATAAAGGTAGAGGTTTAGATCAATGGTGTATCAGTATTTATTCACCAGCTGACAACTTTAGCAGGTGTTTGTAATGCGGAACTGGCCGTGGGTTAAATGGGAACTCTGTGAGTTTTATATTTTTCCATAAATCAAAAACCATTCTAAAATAAATTTTAAAACATAAGCTATCCTAAGATAAAAATTCTATTTAACAAAGTACTTTGCTTATTTTCCAGAGTGACTCCTCAGATGCTGCTCTGGCCCCAATTTCCTCAGTGAATTTGTGTCCCAACCTCCTTCTGGAGGCTTTGGGGTGACAGACATGGAGCGGGCCACTGTGCACCTGTGGCTCCATTGTCAGCAGGACAGATGCACCTCATGCCTTCTCCCGCCCCATAAGTGGGTTTGCTTATGTTGGCTCTAGACTATGTGCTTGGAGGTGGACCTCGTGGGCTTCCCAGAGCAGCAGCTGCGGATGTGCCTGGCCAGCGGACTGGTCCCAGCTGCATCCGGCACAGGAGATTGGTGACATTGTCACTAGAGCCTTCCCAGCCAGCCGCTTCTCCAGTCCACAGCAACAGCTCCCTGCCCCCTTATCAGTCCATGCAGCCCCAGGCGGGCATTTATCAGTGGCCCTGGCAGCCCCCAGTGCTCAGGATACTAGGCAAACACGTCCCTACCCCATGGGCCTGCAGTAAACATTTGTCGAATGAAGGAGCCAGCCACAGACACAACATGTGCCAGCCTCAAGGACCCTGGAGGACAGTGCAACCCTAGTGGGCACAGCCCTAGCAGAGGGGCTGGCCAGGCCTGTGAGTTCTTAAATCTGGCAGGTAAGAGGCAAATGGTGCAGTTCCTGATCTGTAGCGTGGACACAATAATATCTTCTTCATTGTGTTGACTAAATGAAAAACATTCAAAGTGCTTAGCATAGTGTCTGACACAAAAATAAATGCTCCGTAAACAGTAGTTATGCTATTTAATTAGTTATCTAGTCTACTCATGACTAAAATTCAACAGCCTTTTGCAATAGATAAATGAGTAAGGACACAGATGGCCTACCAGCGAGCAACCAGAAGTGATTGGCTCCATGAACCTGGTACTAGAAAAAAAAAAAAAATTGGCAAGCTGAATTAAAACAACAGTGAAATAGCATGTCTTACCTCCAAAGCTAGAAAGTTGTTCTAATAAATATATGAAAGAAACGTTCAGCATCACTGGACATTTGAGAGATGCACATTAAAATGACACTGAGATTCCCTCTCATTCTAGAAAGAATGGCTATCATCAAGATATCAACCAAAAACAAGGCTGGTGGGCTGTGGAGAAAAAGAAACCCCTCCCCACTGTTGGCAGGAGTGCAGCCTGGTGCAAGCATTGTGGGGATCAGTGTTGGGCTTTTCTTTTCTTTTTTTCTTTTTTTTTTAGTGTTGGGCTTTTCAAAAAACTAAATCTAGAGGTTCCATTTAGTTGAGCCACCCACTTCTGGGTGTCTTCCTGAAAGAATTAAAAGCATCACCCTACAGTGAGGCATGCACACCCATGTCTATAGCACAGCTGTAATAGTTACATCTTGGAAATTTGGAGATAGTCCAAATGCCCATCAACCAATGAATAAAGCTATTGGAGCACTTCTTCCATAAAGAAGGATAAATGAGGCTTTTCTAACTAAATGGATACACCATGAGATTACCCTCATAAGTGAAATAAACATACATGTGTAACTATCACATTGTTTCTCTGGTGTGAGTAACTTTATGTGCAAATAAGAACCAATATGTGTAATAAGTATTGGGAACTGGGAAGCAAATGTTCAAATAGGAAAGAGAACAATGCAGTGGAAAAGGGGAAAGAAAGGAACAAAAAAGTGGGAGGAAAAAATGGAAACAGCTTTCGCAAATGAGGGGAACTAAGGAGTTAAAGGGAGGGGAGAGTGGGGAAAAAAAGAAAATCAAGATAGACTGTGTACAGGAACACACTTCCTAGCACGAATGTGACTAGATGTAAGTCTAAAATTTACCAATAAAATTAATAGCGATGATATGATAAGAAATAACAATGAAAACTTTCTAGGACGGAATAAAACAGGAATGGAAGCCAGACATGGTGGTGCTTGCCTATCATCCCAGCACTCAGGAGGCTATGGCAGGAGACTGCTGTAAGTTCAAGGCCAGCCTGGGCTACAAAGTGAGCTGAAGGCCAGCCTGAACTGGACTGTCTCAAAAAGCAAAGCAAAGCAAAGCAAAACAAAACAGGAATAACATTTGTGGCTCAAAAATACCAGAACGTAATAGTTTTCAAAATGTAGGTGGATGCACCTCTAACTTAATAATTATGCTTCTAGTAGTCTTAGGTCCTTTTTTGTTTTTTCCACTACAAATAATTAAACATAGAACCTTTGCACTGAGCTACATCCTTATACCATTTCTTTATTTAATTTATTTATGCTTTTGTTTGTTTGTGTAATTATTATTTTGAGACAGGGTCTCAAAAAGTTGCCCAGGCTAGGCTTGAACTAGTGATTCTCCTGCCTCAGCCTCCACCAGTCCTGGAATTGCAGGCCTGTGGCACTCTGCCTGCCTGAAACTTTGTTTTCAAAGCCTCTAGGTTTGGCCTGTGAACTGATCATGCCTCAGGCAAAGGGGGCCACCATGTCAGCAGTGACCCAGAGCTCTGAGTAAAGAGCCTGGAGCTAGGTGAGGGCCACTGCAGAAAGCCTGTCACACTAAGCAGATCCTCTCCACAGTTCAATCCTGTGAATGCTGTAGTGAAGTAGGTGGATGTCACCAGTGTGGGTGATGCCCCAGTCTTGACAGACTCCTAGAGAGCTTGTGAGGGAGGTCTAAGAGGCACATGGCAGTCTCTCACATGTCCCCAGGGCTCCAGGGCTGCATCTTCCCCTCCCTGAGCCCCACACACCCTGGGCATATTTCCCCCTCAAAGCCCTGTCTCCTGCAGGAGACAGTGACCCAGTAGTGCTATGGGAAGAGCGGTGACTACTTTAGCTTGTGGATCTTGCCAGGCGGTGCCATGGAGTCCCAGTGCTGCCTGCTTCAGGGCTGCCCTATGGCTGACAGAAAGGTTCTCAGACCCAGTGTGGGTCAGAGACCTCTGCAGCATGCAGATCCAGGGAGCCCTGGGGCAGTAGCAGAGGGCCTGGGCTGTTGTGTGCTGACCCAGCACTTCCGGTTCCAGCCAAGGCCGTGGGCTGAGGTCTTGCTACTTACCATGCGGGCTGCACAGAGACATCTGGCTGGCCACTGCTCTGAAACCTATGGGCTAACAACGGTCTGAGAAGCCTGAGGGGTGTATCCTTGACCCAGAAGTGGCCAGAACAAGGGTCCTCCCGCTGAGTTGACAGACAGCAGAGTTCAGTCAGAACAGTGCCCTGTGAGGAGAAGGAGATTCCTGTGAGGGGAAGGAATGGTCTGTTACTCCTGAGTCTAGGGCAGCAAAGAAAGACAGGGCTGCATACAGGCCACAGCTGGGGCCCAAGGTGGTGAGCCCAGGCTCTGCGGCTATCTATGCACTTTGCCTGCTGCCTGAGTCCACACCCCTGCAACTCTGCTCTTCCCTAGTCTGGAACCAGCCTCAGACCCTGTAACAAACTCAGCAACCCAGGGGCCAGCCTGGTTTCCCTGATGTTTGCTCTAGGGGACTCTCCTGGAGATCATAGCTCTGTGTGGGGTCCCACTGCAACCCTGGAGGCTGGAGTGGCCCTTTCTAGGTTGCATTAACAATACTCCCCAAGTCTTATGGCACTGCTGCCTCAGCAGGTCACTGCCCTGTCCCTGAGGTGCCTGTGTCCTGGCCATAGCTTCATGGAGAGCCCCTTGTCAGTCAGTCTTCTCCACATTGTCCTGACTCAAGTGCCTCTCCCGTTGGAATTCTGAGGCTAGAACTTGGAATGGTCCTGTCCTTAGGGGAAAATGGGCCCCCAGCCCCAGTGGTGCCCTCTGGGGGAACTGACTAGAATCCAGGATTCCAACATCACAATACAACAGGCACTCAGAGCTCCTTCCTGCAGAGATGCACCTGCAGGGGAAACATCCCAGCAATGGGCAGGGCCCAACCTGCAGCCAAATGCTGGAAAAGGAGTGAGTGGCTCTCCTGGGCAGATTTCAGTGGATGCTCCAGCCCAGCAGGAGGCCTTCCCACAGGACCAGCAGCAAGGCCTGGCCTGGCAGGCCGGAGCTCCTGCCATTGTGGTCCCTGCTCCTCCTGCACCCAGGGCACAGCAGCCTGCTTGTGTTAAGCACGTGGATGGGGAGAGGAGAAACTGGCCCTTCCTGCAGTCCCAGTGCTCACCATCTCTCCTGCCCCCGAGATGCCACTGGCTTTGGTGGGACTGGAACCCACAGGAGCTGCCAGCCTGGAGCTTTGGAAAAGCTCCCAGAAGTCAGGGTGAAGCACAGACCCTCACACCACAGGTGATGGAGCAGACGACACATGGTGGCAGAGACCTGCACCAGGTCATGAGAGGCACCAGGCAGGCCACTACCAGGTACAACCTAGTGTGGTGCTGCAGACCTTGGCCAAAGGGTCCTGGAAGTCTTGAAGAGTCTCTGTAGGCTGGGACCCTAGGAGAGGAATGGATTTCAGACAACATGGATTCTCCAGGCTGTCCCCCTACCCCCAGTACTTGGGCAGCTACATAGCTGCAGAGGACAGTTAGAGAAGGAGGGCCTGTGGCCTGCAACAGAGATTGAATCTGATCCCTACTGGCTGGAGAGAGCAGACTGCTGGCAACTATTCCTTGCTCCTACTGGAGACTGCAATGAACCAGGGCCCAGGGCTCTGCCCTCCTGGAGTCCAGAGCTGCTCTCCTTGCCAGGACTGACTTGGCAGCCAGGGTGTGGCTGAGTCAGCACCCAGTAGGGCCCGTAGCCTGCATGTGGGGATCTGGGGATCTAGGGCTGACAAGGTGCCAGGCAGAGACACAGGTGCTTCCACATAGCAGTCACCCTGCCCAGGCCATCTGTCCTAGAGCAAGTGTGGCCGAATGAGATCACCATCCTGGCTTGCTTGCTGGGCCCTGGCTCAGCCTTAACTTTGCCCCCCCCAGAAAGCATGTCAGAGCAGTGGGTCGAGGTTCTCTGCGACTCAGGGAGAGAAGTGACCCAGGGCTCCATGAGTCATTACTGGCGCCACAACAAAGCCTGCAGGCTGAATCAGTCCCCTGAATGCTGCCAGCTTGGAATTTGCTCCTAGCTGCTTTGAGGGACCACACAGCTGGTGTTTAGGAAACAATTAATTAGCTGCATCTCTGACCCAAATACCACCAATTCTAAGTCCTTAGTCACTCTCATGTATGAGGAAATGGATTCAGGAAAAACATTTAAGATCAAATAACACCTAACCTTGGCCTTGGCGTCTGTTCTCCAGGGCGTGCTATAACTCTGCAGTGTGGATGCCTGTTCTTTGGTTGTCACCTCCTGAAGCCTTCCACACAACACTGAGTCTGGTAAATTAATGTCTGGCTATAATAGGGACACAGAAAATGCTTAATGAATAAACACATGAAGATTCAATGTAGGTATTGCAGAAACTAGGAAACAAAAGGGTGAAATGACAGGGTGGACTGGTCATTTTGAAAACCCTTAAGTCCAAAAGAGAGGACTAGCGTGGACATGGTAGGAAGTACAGTCTCAAGGAGCAAAAGGAAGCATTTAGACAATGTGCTGTTGGGTTTCCTGGTCAGGGTCCTATTTGTTTATGGGACTCCTTTCTAGCTGGCCTCATCCCTAGGGCTGGGCTGCTCCCTGCAGAACACATGTGTTGGCTCCTATGGGGGCAGGCACCACCCTGAGGTTTGGTAGGATGCCTAGGCCAGGAGAAGCAGGAGTCTCCAGAGGGGTGTGTACCATGGAGGTATATGTGCACTGTGCGCGTGCGCGCGCTCACACACACACACACACACACACACACACACACACACACAGTGCAGCAAAGATAGTCAAGCACTAGGTGTGGGGCCATGGTATGACCTGACTGGTGTAAGCCAGGCTCTTTGGAGTAGCCTGAGAATGCCATACCCTGGCTGCTTTGGTCCCAACACCCTGGCTCCTCCTTGAGTCTTCTGCACCTCATCTTCACGCCCTTGCAGGCCCTGGCTTGGCAGTGGCTTTGGTTCTTGTATACCACCTGTGGCAGCTGGCTGGCCCTTGTATGCCAACTGAAGCAGCAGCTGACTCCTGTTTTACTCATCCTTGCCCTGTCCTCTGCTGCCCTACTGACTTTGACACTTGGTGTTGCGTTCTGTAATACTAACACATCAAATATTTATACTTAGTCCTCCTTGGACAGCAGTGGACTGGTGTAAGGCCCTGTTGATAAGCAGGATGAGCATCTGGACGTCAGCATGAGAGCAGAGAGACAATCGGAGTCTAATGAACCTGAAGTGTTCATTTATTTTCCCCAACTAACTGCTGAACACTCTGTCATATTGTCCTGCATGTTGCTAGGTCCTGGAAATCTCCCAGTAAAAAAAGCTGGTGCCCCTCCACACTGGGCTTCAGCTTCCTACCTTAGTCCTGAACCCCTAGGTCAGGTTATCTCCTCCAGCCTTTAATTGGCAGCTCAAAGCTCACCTGTCAGGGACAGCTTCCTAGACCTCTTCACTGAGGTAGGGCCCCATTATGATGCTCTCACAGTAGCCTGTGATTTTCTTTCACAGAGCTTGTGATTATGATACATTTATTAGCGGGACTATTCCATAGGTGTTGGTGTCCCTAGCCTCTGTCAAGGGTTATTAATTACAGTTTTTACCCAGTCTAGCACAGGGCAGTGCAGTTAATGATACAAATTAAATAGATGGACAAGTGGATGGATGGATGGATGGATGGATGGGTGGGTGGATAGATGAGAACTGAGGCAGCTGCCAGTTAAGAGACTGACCCAGTGGTTGGGGCAGGGATGAGCTAGAAGTGGTGAATGGCCACAGTAGAAGAGGAAAAACTGGGGGGAGGAGACTGACAAAAGCCAGTCTTCTGGGTCTGCTGTGGTTGTAGGACTCAGCCTGCCTCGAGAGTAAAGCACAGAAAGGGATGTGAGGTGATAGCCTGTTCAGACTATAAGCAAGGAAGTTGGAAAAACACCGCAGAGCACAAGTTTGGAAGTCTGCGATAAAGAGGGCGACCTGCTGAGTTGAGGTCTGTGTTGGTCAATGAAGTGGAAATTTTAAATTATTTTTGGCTACAATGGTAGTAGGATAGACTGTTGGCTGCCCTAAAAAAATAAACTCCACCATTTCAGTGGTCTAAGAAGACAGAATTTTTACTTTTATTTTGTTTTGCTTTTGCTTGGGTCCCCATGGAAGTCTAGTGCAGGTGTCTGGGGTCACCTGGGTGACTCCATGACAATCATACCTCACAGCCCCATCCATATCACCTTGGCCCCAAAGTGGCCCCAGTCGTGTCTGGGCCAGTGGCAGCCAACCTGTGGCATGTGTGCTGCAGCAGGCTGTTTGCTATCACTGAAAGTTGTAAGAGGTTCAGTGTCACTGGCCTAGACCATGAAGGCCAAACTGCAAGATACATTCTGCTGTACCACACCCCTTCTTACCGAGATGGACGACCAGGCCCAGTGAAAGTGCTGGGCATGTGGCGAATACCATGTGGCGAATTAGAGGAGAGCGCACAGGGCATGTTTTCCAGATTCCCTTGCAGCTAGCAATGAGCTATGAATTACTTTCTGCCAGTGAGGTGTAGTCACATGGGATGTTGGCTTTTGTACAGGTGGAAATGTGGCAGGGGTTGTAGTGGAGGTCAAGTGCACAGGAGGCTGCCAGTGGCTTCCTGAATTTAAGGTGGCTCCGTGGGGGTGACCGGTGACCTACTTTGGAAGTGTCCTGATCACACAGGCAGGGAGGGCCCAGTGCCATGCAACTTGGTGCTATGGTTTGGGAGAACTTCTGGAAAATTCCTGCCCATGTTTATTTCTTTAGTGCTTCCAGTGATTCTGTGATGTCTTTAACCCTAATAAACACCTTTCTGTTTGTACTAGTTAGGGTGGGTTCTGTGGTTGCAGCTGAAAGCTGTGACCAATGCCCATGCCTGGGAGGAATACCTGGGCTGCAGCTGGCTCCTCCTCAGTGACTTCTAGGCCCTTGGGTGTATGACCAGGGCCTGTCCTTGTGGTGATTCTCCAGAAGTACCTGTGTTCTGCTGGGAGTTAGGCCAACCTCCAGGGGGGGCGCTGTTGTTCTCCTAGTTGTCCCTGGTGGAAAAAAAAACTGAGGAGAGTGGTTTGCCCCTGCTTCTAGCAAAATGCAGAGCTTCATCCCCCACACACCTCTCAGTCACCAGGCCTAGGGGCTGTTGCTCTGCTTCAAAATACTATGTTATGAGGCCAGCGAGATAGCTCAATGGTCTAAAGTGCCTGCTTAGGCAAGCTTAGGCTGGCTCAGGGGACCTGGTTCAATCCTCAGCACCACATGCTACGCCAGCCCCACCATCAGGGTGGGCTGTGCTGACCAAAGCGGGGAGGGAAAGAAAAACAATACTATAGTTAAAGGTTTTTAAAAAACAACAAACAAAATGTTGGGGAGATAGATCAGTGGCTTCAGTGCCTGCCTGGCAAGCACAAGGTCATAAGTTGAATACCTGGTACTGCAAATAAATAAACAAAAAAACTACGTAGTAAGATGCTTTGTCTAAAAGAAAAAAAAAAAAAAAAACAAATCAAGCTCTGTGTTGTATAGAGTGTGTGTGTGTGTGTGTGTGTGTGTGTGTGTGTGTGTGTGTGTGTATACAAATGAAGGAAGGCCTCTTGGGGGAATTTGTATAAATTCAATACAGTAAAACCTTGGCTTGTTGGGCTGGGAAGATAGCTCCATGGCACAAGTGCCTGCCTGGAAAGTGCAAGGTCATGAGTTCGATCCCCAGTCCTGAAAAAAACACAAAAAACAAAACAAAACAAAAAAACAACCTTGGCTTATTAGCATAATTCTTCCCAGAAACATGCCTGCAATCCAAGCAAATTGTATATCAAAGCAAATTTCCTTAAAAGAAGTAATGGAAAGTGAGATGATGCATTGCTCAACCCCAAAATATTCATATAATGATGATCGTAACACTTCAACACAATACGAAATTATAAAAAAAACACAAAATAAAGAGAAAGTGAACCAATTAACTTGTACTTATCCTTGAAAAACTTTGCGCCAATGTGAGGGAGACCAGAGTGAGGAGGGCCAGTGCACAGGATGACTTCCACTACCATGAGGCAGCCACTGCTTCCTAATGGATCAATGGAATCTTCTCCTAAGGAACCTATTCAATGACACTGGCTTTTGAGGATTTCACAAAAATGTGACATCTCACTGTCATTAAAAAGATTCATCGCTTGCACTGCTATAACAGCCTTGGTGCCTTTCTACAAAATTTTGCACTATTTTCTTTACTTATCCCATTTGAAGTGAGGGCTTATTTACCTTTCTGTCCTTCCCTGCAGAGGAGGTCTTCATAACCCATAATCCTGGTGGGGGGGGAGAGAGTGACAGAGGAGAGAGAGGAGAGAGGAGAGACAGGAGAGGAGAGGGAAGGAGGGAGAAAGCAGAGAGAGAGGGGACAGAGAGAGGAGAGAGAGAGAGACAAGAGAGGAGAGGGAAGGAGAGAGAAAGGAGAGAGAGAGGGGACAGAGAGGAGGGAGAGAGAGAGAGGAGAGATAGGAGAGGAGAGGGAGAGAGAGAGAGAGAGAGAGAGAGAGATAGCATGGGTGTGCGCTGGCTCAGCTGTGCTCCTGTGATGTTTGGTGCTACAGACTGCTCACCGCACACACTGCTCATTTATCAACCTAAAATGTATTAGAAATATTTGTTTTTCTTGCTGAACAGGTTACTCACAAAGCAAGATTTCACTATACTTGGTTTTGCCCTCACTGTAGTCTTGATTCTGATTCTGTGCTCTGGGCTTGCACATCTGGACCTTACTGCCCCTGGAGATACTACCCCTGGGGGGTGGTGACAAAGTGCTTAGCAGTGGAACCAGAGCCCACTCAGCCCCACTTCCTCCCTTCTGTATCTTCAACACTCCAGGGCCAGCCACCCCCTTTGGGAATGCTACTGGAGTAGGAAAGCCTGAGCTGTAAGTGAAGGTTGTGGGGACCAGTACCCAGGGCCACAGCCCTCTAGCTATTTTCCCCAATGAGCAAACAACTTCATGCACACACAAACCTACACATGCATATTTGTGGTAGCTTTATCTTTCAGTGCCAAATTTGGAAGCAACCAGGATATCTTTGAGCATGTGTTTGGATAAACAATGGTATATTGAGACAATTTGACACTTTAGCTATAAAAAGAAATGAGCTACCACTGGGTCCGGCCACACACACCTATAATCCCAACACTGGGGAGGCTGGGCCACCTAAATTTATGGCCAGTCTGGAGACATAATAAGTCCTTGTCTTGAAAAACTGAAATGAACTTTCAAGTCATGAAAATACAAGGAGGAACCATAAGAAGAACTGTGTGAAGGAAGTCAATCTGAAAAGCATACTTCCAACTACATGACACTTTGGAAAGAAATCTCCAGGTCAGTATTTGCCAGGGGATGTCAGGGTAGAGAAGGATGAGCAGGTTGGGGGCACAGGGTGCTCAGGCAGTGAAGTCCCCCGGCACCACAGCAGTGGAGTTGCGTTGTCAGATGGTCTAGACCCACACAAGGGGGAGCCCCAGGGCCAGCCTGCTGTGAGCTGTGGGCTCTGGGTGAAACACTGTGTCCATGGGCAGATGTGGCAGTCACAACAAATGGGTTACTTGGTGAGACCCGATGCAGCCTTGCTGGTTCCCGCAGGAACCAGCACCCGGGAATGTGAGTTGGTAATGGAAGGCTGTGTTTGTGCAGTCATGGGGCAAACTGGGAATCTCTGAGCCTTGGGCTCAGTTTTGCTGTAACCCTAAAACAGCTCTGACAAATAAAGTTCATTTTAAAAAAAAACTTTCTTTCTGTCCCCAATTATCCTATCCCTTGCCACCCCAGGAGTAAAGTACATTTTTTTTCTGCTGCTAAAAAAAGCTTATTGTTTTTACAACACAACTTTATTGTGTTGAAAATTTACATACAATAAAATGCACTGTTGTAAGTATACTGTTTGGTATGGGTGGTTCTGGGCAGCATTCAGCCCTGAGATGTTTTCACACATGTAAAACCTTGCAGAACCACAAGGTGGACCATGCCTATATGGGATACTTCCTTCACCCAAAGAGCTCCCTCCTGGCCCTAGGAAGCCCTTTCCGAGCCCTTACAAGATTATTCTTGCCTGATTAACCATCTCCTGTGCACAGAATTACGCAGAATGGAACTTGTTTGTGTCTGGCTTCTTGGGACATTTTAAAAACGTCCACGTTGGTGCAGAGTCGAGCACCTGTCTCCTTTTGCTGACAGAGAGGGTTCTGCACTGAGATGGCACTTCCTTTGCCCACCTGAGTAGCTTTGGGTGATCGTGTGTGAAGTTGCGGGGACTTGAATACCTTTCCTGGCACAAGCATGGCTTTATCTCCTGTGAGTAGAACAGTGCCAGCAGAATTGCAAGGTAGGTGGTAGGTTTCATGTTTAGCTTTGTGAGAAGTCATCAGATCTTCCCCAAAGCAAGTGGACCTTTTACACAGGGCCATGGCACCCAAGTGTGCGCGCAGCACGGTCCACGTGTCATTTCTGCCCCCCAGACGGTGCCGAGGAAGCCTGTCTGTGTGGTTCCATTTACATTCCCATCCCAACAGTGGGCGTGGAGCTCTGTCAATTGGCTTATGCACCAATGAATTATGAAGAAGCCTATTTAAATCTTTGTCTAATTGAAGAAGTTGGGTTGTCTTCCCACTGTTACTGATTTAGGAGTGGATCATACATTCTTACAGGAGTTTTGCTGGGGTTTTTTCTTTTTTTTTTTTTTCTTTACAGGACTGGGGTTCAAACTCATGACCTTGCACTTGCCAGGCAGGGACTTGTGTCACGAAACTATCACCCCAGCCCCTTGCTTGGGTTTTCTTGCTAGATACAAATCTTGTGATTTTTTTCCCCTACAATCTATATTTCATCTTCTCAATTTCTTAAATGTGCTTTGAATATTTTATTTTCAAAGAAGCTCAATTTATTAAAAACATGTTTGCAATACCAAGGATGAAATCTAGGTCCTTTCACACATGACACTCCTAGCTCATTGTTTAAAAACAATTTCAAAATTTTGAGACAGGGCCTGGTTGAGTTCCCTCGCTGGCCTTGCACTCCTTCAGCTGGAATCCAGCTAAAATAGTGGGGCAGGCATGTACCCCTGTACCTACAGTGTTTTTTCTCTTATGATTTATGAGTTGGGCTGGCTTTATGGTGATGTGGTCAGGTTCTTCCTGATAGGAAGTCTATGGTTACATACCAAATGAGAGAATGAGGAATTTTGGTTTCCAGAGATAAAAAAAGATATATAAATTTTGAGCATCATAGACAGAAAAAAATTCAGCAGGAGGTTGCAAAGCCCAGGACCCTGAGCTAGGACAGTTGATAACAACATAGCTGGTATTTACTGAGTGCTCGCCATGTTCTAGTCCCTCTTGTAGTATTTTCAAATGCATTCACTCATGCAATCCTCAAAACCACCCTGTGGAATCAGTACCATTATTGTCCTTATGTCACCTACACAGAAACTGAGTCATAGGGTGGCACAAGTTTACAGGTGGCCAGGCCGAGCTCTGAGCTCCACAGCACAGCTCAGGGTTCTTGCCCGACAATGCTTTGCTGAGTCTGGCCCAGCAGGGCCAAAGGCTGACTGGCATTGGGCAAGGAGGCCCATGAGGTTGTACCATATGGGTTTCCCCAGAGAGACAGCTGGCCCTCCATGCCAGTGAGCTTCCCAGTCTCCCCAGGGGACTAAGCCAAACCTCTGCAGTTGCACAGAAATGCAGCAGAGGCCCCTTCCCACCTCACATTCTCCTGGGGCCTGGCATCTCTCCTGGCATGGCCCACTCTCTTGGCCCTGTCCATCTGGTTGGAGTCCCCCCAGGGGACAACCAGGGTCTCTGCGCCAGCCTGCTGTACATTTCCTGTCTCTAGCTCTCCTCCACCTTGCCCTCCATGTTGGTCTGTTGGCTTTGCTTGTCCTTCAGCTTGGACAGACCTCCTGGGATCCCATCCCACTGTCTACACCCCACAGGCTGAGGAATGGTCAGGCTCCATGCAACCTGGCTGCTTTTGATGAAGATGTAAAGATACCATGCACAGTGAAAAGAGCTTGCAAATTGTGTAAGGAGGCAGATGTTCTCACTTAAGTTTTTTCTTCCTGCAGTGCTGGAGATCAAAACCTGGCTCTGATGATGCTAAGTGAGTGTGGCACCCTGAGCCACAGCCTGAGCCCTTCCATTAATTTTTTAAGCCACAAGAAAAGCCTGTCCAGGAGCCTGGGAGATAGCTCAGTGGTCTAAGTACCTGCTTAGGCAAGCACAGGGACTGGAGCTTGATTCCTGACACCACACGTCATGCCAGCCCTGCCCCGGGAGTGCAGAATCAGTCACTGAAACCTATAATCCCAGTGTGGAGGAGGCTGAAACAGGAGGATCACTATGCATCTGAGCTGTGTAGTGAGACCCTATATGTGTAAAATAAAAAACAAGGAAGACCTGTCCATTTTGAGATGATTTTCCCTTGGTGTCAGGGCAGCATCGGTGTCTTCTTCCTCAGAGAAAATCCAGTATGTCTATGTTTACAGATGCACAGTTGGCAGTAACAGGAGAAACCACAAAACTGGAACTGGAAGCCATTGGTATAATTTAAACTTTGTTTTCTGCAAAGATCTGAGGTTAAAGAAAAAAAGGCTAAGAGGGCAAAAGCCTGACGGGCTCAAGAGGAGAGAGGAGCTGTGTCAAATATTAGCGAACCTAAGGTTTGGCAGAGTTTGAAACTAAGGTAAACTTTTAATTGAATTCACTTTTAGTGAGGTTGAAGGGAGACCCCTAGGCCACAATAACGCATCTGCTCTAAGAGTATTTGTCATTAATGGAAGATCCTTATCTCTCTAATGTGGGCAATCTTTTTACTTTAATAGTTCCAAATTATATTCCTTTCATTGCGGGGTAATTATGCATGACCTAGTTTCATTTTGGGCCATTTATGTCTTGCTTTCCTCAATGTCATGTGAAGTGTATTAGTGCATTAAATTAGGATGATGCAGCTTTGCATCCATGGTCACAGCCACCCCTGGATTTTCTTATGTCAGGGTTGGGTGTGGAGCAATTAGCTCCAGCTCCATGGAGCAGGTGGGGCAACAGCTGGGTGTGCTGCTTGGAGTCTCGTGCCGGAGCCAGGGCTGCAGGAATGCTGTGGGGGAATGGCTGGCCTCTGTGGACAGAGCCACAGACACCTCTGTAAACAGAACACGGTTTAGGGTACTCCTGTCACTCTAATATCCTGATTTTCCAGAGCAGAGATGAGATAGATTGCAAAAGATGTCACTGGACATAAAACAGAGCCGGGTGCGGTGGTGCCACCTGGAAGCTCAGTATTTGGGAGGCTGAGGCTGGAGGATCTCTAGGAGCTCAGGGGAACTTCAAGATCAGCCTGAACTATATATCAGTTATATGGGTATATTCTTTTGTTCAGCTACAGTGTAAATATCTCAATTATTTTATTGAGACAAGAATATGATCAGAGGTAATTTCTGTGAATTATTTTGTCCCGAGGAGCCTGCCAGAAATGTCAGGAGTTCTCAGTAGGGAAGTGGATAGGAGTGAAGAGGGGTGGGCAGGGTGCTCCACTGGAACCCAGGCCGGACTCCACTGGTTCAGAAGGAATGGAGGCCAAAGGATTCAGGGCTCTGTACCGCAGGGACCGTTACCCAGTATTCCTTGCTGCTCGAGACCCCAACCACCCTGATTATCCCTCAGCTTGGAGCCTGGAGCAGAGGGGAGTCTCCCAGGGAGCTCAGAGCATCTCAGAGGGAGGGGAGGGCAGGAGAAGAGAGGGAGGGCAGGTGTGGGCCTGCTGGGGCTGACCACCTTCCTCAGCTGCCTCCTAGCTAATTGGAATGCTGTGCATCCCTATTTCCTTCTCTTACCTCACATTGGCAGGAGGAAGTTTCCTAAGACATTTTGCCAATCTAAGAGCTTTGTCATGTAGAGAGGAGCTACAAAGGTGCGGATGGGCGGAGGGGACCAGGAGGCCATCTGGATGCCATCCTGGGCATCCAGTGAGGACTGCCCTCCAGAGGTGAGTCTCAGCAGCCTCTGGGAGTGGTCTGACCTCCTTCATGGCCAAGCAGCTGGAATCTGCTTCCCTCCGAGGTCCTTTGGCTGCTGATCATCTGTTTGCTGGGTGGGTGATGGCAGCAGTGTGCGGCTGCAGGTGTGGCGCCTCACCCACAGATGCTCCCAGGCTCAGGGCAGGCGCTGAAAAAGCCTGTGCCTGGCAGTGGCCCCTCTCCCAGAGACCTCTCGTGGACTGGGAGGAGGCTGGGCACAGCCCAAGGGGTCTCACCAGGCGAGTGCCTGGTGTGTGTTAGCCTATAGCAGCTCCTCTGAAACAAAGGTCCACATCCTTAGATATCACTCAAATGCATCTTCCAAATTATGGGGAATATATAGAAAGACGTTATCCCTCTCAGGACAAGGAATGTTGTGTGAGAAGGAAAACACTGTCCATTCCCTCCAGGTGCAGCACCAGCCAGGCAGACTCCCGCCCTCACTAGGACCCAGGTGTGGAGCCTGATGCTCACAGTCTCCTGTGGAGACTTCCTGGTCCCTTGTGACTCAGCTCCACCACGGCCTGTGACTTTGCCCCTCAAAGCTACCTTACTTTGGCCCCAGACACCTTCTTCCATGGCTTTCTGGTGCCATGGCCTCTTGCCTGTGCATCTCCCAGGCTGCTGTCTGCCTCCTTAGGTCGCTCTTCATTAGTTACCATTACTTCTGAGCCGTGGCTGGTTATTCAAGGTTCTACCGTCAACGGATACCACAGGGCTTTCTAGCCTAGGACCTTATGAAAGACCACTGTTAGGCTTGGGGCAGACATGGTCGTCAAGTCCTGTGGGTGAACACTAGGCATGGAATGGCAGGAAACATGCAGGTAGAGGGCTGGGACAGCCTGCAGTCACTCCCTGTCCTCCTCACTGTGCGGCCTAAGACAGGGAACAGTGGCAGACCCCACTCACCAAGTCCACTGCTCCCTGGGGTGGAGGCTCCACCCCCAGCACACCAGTGGTTGCCTCTTCTGCGGGGGCCATTCGGTCTTGTCTTGGGGTTTAGACACACCCTTGGGGTGCACTTGGCCCTCAGACTTGATCTGATCTGATCGCCTCAGCTGTGCCTCACAGGCAGGGCCTTGCCCGGCTTTGCATTAGCTTTTCTGTGGCCGTAGCTCTCTAGGAGACAGAAATGTCATTTGGAGACATTATAATTATTTTTAGTACAAAAATAACATAAATACACCACAAATCTTACGAAAAGGCATACTTTCCTCAGAAATGCATCTCTTAATGGGAGAGCTGAGATTTTATAAATCATTTCCTCTATCTATATTATTTCTTTTTGCTAGAATTCAACATCAGTTTTCTTTTTCTATTTTTATGACCATAAGCGCTGAGACACATAAAAAATTAAATAGATAGGAACGAAAGTTTTATTTTAGATAAATATTATTTAATTAGTGATCTACCAAAAAGCCACATAGCTATCTATTATCAGAATTGCTTTGAGCGATTTTTCAGCCACTGTGTGACTGGGGCTGGTCGCATTCCCAGGGGTCCTCTGCCTGTGGCACCTGGAGGTTTTCATTCCTGAAGGGATAGTGGTGGAAGAGCAGAGGTGGGGAACACCCCACCAGCTCATCTGTGGACACTTCCTCAGGGCCAACGGCAGGCAGACAGAAGACCACACAAACTCGAGGTCCGTCCACGGCCCCTGAGTCTAACACAGGATACACTCGAAAAACAGCCTGGGGTTCCTGTGCTGTCCCAGGTGCTCACACTGCCCTGGTGCACAGCACGGGGCCTCAAACTCGGCCTGGCGTCCTCCCTTCTGGCGGTAGGCGTTCCCTGAGTGTGCCAGGGTGTGCCCCTCGCCCATTTGGCTGCCAGGGTCCCGTCACTGTGGGTTTGGCCTCTCCTAAGGCCTCTCACCTCCAGCTTTCTGCCATCCTCCTGGGCTAGGCCTTAGTCTGCATGCGGGACCCAGGGGATCCCAAAGTAACAGCAGCAGCCTTCCCACCTCCGGGCAGTCCCACGCGGCTCCCCGCGCTACTTCCCTTCGACGGCTTTTCTTCACCCCGGGCCTCCTCTGCAGAGCCCTTGGGAGGGACGCACACACCGGCCCTCTCTCTCCGGGGCGCCAGCAGCCAAGGCCCCCACTGTCAAGCGCCAGGCTCTTGGGGCTGGGTTGCAGTCCCGGACGCTGGCACAAGGGGGCGCCGGCGGAGAAACTGAGTCCGCCGACCGTTATCCTGGGGCGCTGCAGGACCTCGGATAGCCCGGAGCCGGTGGCGTCATAGGGCTACGTTTGCGTTCTTCTCCCCAGAGGGAGCCCCCAGGGACACCCTTGCCGCCATCCGGTCCTCAGCTCTGCTGGGCACAAGCAGAAAGGAAGGAATGGGGCCATCTTGGGCAGAGCCGGGAGAGAGGTGGTGGGATCAAGGCTGTTGCAGGAGTCTCTATGGGGTGATCAGGACCGAGCCGGCTCCCCTGCGATGTTCCTAAGCTTGGTGACCCGGACGCCAGGCCCCCCAGAGCGGATATGAACAACACTGCATAGAGATCCTGACCAAGGGAAGTGGGAAGCACAGAGCAGGTGGGGACCCGCATGCGAAGAGCTGGCCCTCTGAGACTCAGCTCTGGACAGGCAAAGTCCCAGTTTGGCAAACTGTCTTCTGCGACCCTCTTTGATTTTTCCTTATACATGTGATAATTATGGCTAGAGAAAAGGGACATGGAATCGAAGATTCTGGAAAGTCCCCAGTTTTTCTGCCGTTGGAACAGGGACACTGTTGAAGCTGTCAGTTTCCTGGGATGAAGACAGGACACAGAAGACAGAGGATGGGGGTTTCCTTCGGAAGCCACCGTGCACTACACAGAACGCTGCCACTCCAGCACCCTGGAAAACACAGGCTGCAGTAATATTCAAACTGAAAGGCTTCTGGTTTTTAAAAAAAGTTTTATCAAGAAAAATCTTAAAATAGAGCAAGCAGTATATTGAAATGCCATGTGCTTCGCTTGAATTTCCAGTATTTTACCTATTCTTACTCTTCTCTACCTTTTTTGGTATAGTAGAAACAATTCTTACTTTAGAAAACTACTAAAGGCTTGGAGAAAAATCTGCTGTAAGAGTCAAAGGGCTGGGAGGAAACCTGGAGGCACCCTGCTGACTTTGTTGGGCTGCAGGACAGCCAAGGCCCTGTGGTGAGCCAGCCCCTAAGCCAAGCATGACTTCTAGTTGTGGTCATCCTGCGCTGGATTGGGAAGCCTGTGGGCTACTCCAGCAGAGCTGCTTTGAGCTAAGAGAAAGCTGTAGGGTCCTGTAAGGGTCCTCAGTGTGGTGACAGGGATGGGGCAGGGACCCAGAGCAATGCCCTCTGGGCCTAAAGCAACTCCACTTAGTCCCTACCTCTAGGCATGGAGGCACGGCCACTGTAACCACTGTGGCGGCCTCAGCTCAAGGGATTCTGGCCAGTGGCAGGGCTAGTCTGCATCAAGGTCTCTGAGTGTCTTTTTGCAGCCCAGCTCTTTCCTCTGCTTGGATGGATCCCTGCAGGAGGGGTGCCCGTCTGGGTGCTCAGAGGTGGGCCTTTCCTCCAGGAGCCCAGCGAAAGTCTCTTGCAGTCTTATCTGGAGAGGACAAAAGATCCCCACAAGGAAAGTGGCTTTGTGAGGGAGGAAATGTGTCTCCTCAGAAGATGTGGTCTCTGAGATGACCTCTGCACAGACACAGAACTTGGATATTTTCCCTGGAAAGTGACACAGGCTTCATGGAAGTGACACAGACAGAGATAGGGCCACCATAGCATGAGAAAGACCTTGTCCAGAGAAAGACTTCTCATTACCAGCCCAGGCAGTATCTTGGGGGAGAAGGGGCTCTGCTCACAGTGTCTTGCAAAGTACTGGGGTCACATTGCTCAAGGTTCCAAGTATTTCAGTGCCATGGGCCTAAGGACACTGGTGCAGCAAGTGGGGATCAGGGCTGAGGAGCGTTGTGCTGCTGAGGGCTGTGGGGGAGCAGGCCTGAGCTACCCTTCGGTGCTTTCTGGGTGGGTGGGTGGGTGGGGGAATCCTCACAGCATATCCATAATTGCTGTTATTGACCTAGTGAATGAGGAAGGAAAGCAGACAGGCAGTGAGGCCACAGTGTAGGAGCTGCATGTGAGATGACAGGAAGTAGGTGGCCCAGGACACTGTGCCCATTGCAGCATGTGTGAGCCCTGTGACAGTCACAGAGCAACGTGTCCTCAGCTGATCTAATAATTCTGCTCCAAGGCACGTATACTCAAAAAGCAGAGAGCAGGAACTTGAGCAGATGTGCGTACACCAGTGTTCACAGTAGCGCTGCTCACAACTGTCTGGATGTAGGTGCGAATGGGGGCAGGGGTGTGGGCCTGCAGTCCCAGCTGCTCAGGGGGCTTAGGAGCTGTACTTCTTGGTTGGATAGCCTGTGTCCTCATGGTGTTTGCTTCCTGTGGCCCCAGTGCAGGCTCACCTCCGCTACTAGGCTTTAGCTCAGTTTTCTGCAGGTGGATGTTGGTACAGAGCTCCAGAAGGGATGCCTCCATGTTTATCAGGGCCATTCTCCAGGGTGGCTTCCGTTCCTGCAGTGTGTGACACACCATGTCAGCTTGAGAAGTTTAGAAGCTTAACCAAGTGACTCAGCAGGGGACCGGGGTCCTCACTTGGTGAACACCCTCAGCCTCTTGCAAGAGGAGGGTGTGGAGAAGATAAGGGTGCAAAGGACCCCTCCAGGGGGTGGTATCCCCTTATGACATAAGTGGGGAAAGGAGGCTTGCTCCCTCACATTTGCTCTTGCTGTTTTTGCTTTCTTCTGCCTGCAGGAAAGCTTGCCCCTGGAGCCAGCAGGTTATGGACTGAACCCTCCACAAACTGTGAGCTGACTAAACCTTTCCTTCCTTGATTTTAAGTGTTAGGTATTTTGTCCCAGCAATGAGAAAAAAAGTAAGTGAGATGGGTGGGGTAGGAAAGACAGAATACAACTATGATTTCGCTAGCATTTCTGCGTCCGGTTCCTGTGTGTGTGTCTGTGGAGGGGGACAGCAAGAGTACTTCAGCAGACTCTGGAAACACCTCGAAGTTCTTTTTTTTTTATTAATTTTTTTCTTGTTTCAGAACCTTTATTTGTTTATTCACTCATTTTTATGGCCGGCTCAGCCCACCCCGAGGGCAGGGCTGGCGCAGCATGTGGTGCCGGGGATCGAACCGCAGTCCCTGAAGCCGCCCAAGCTTTCCCAAGCAGGCACTCTAGACCACTGAGCCATCCCGCCAGCCCACACCTCGAAGTTCTTGTTGCTTGCATCTCTCACCTGATAGGCTGAGCCATCTGAGGGGGAGAGCAGGCCACTAATGGAGGTTGTTAGTTGATGGAAGGTGATAGCAGGGGTAGGAGAGGGACACAGGCAACAGGGCAAGAAGAGAGCAGAGACTCCAGTCCCTTTCCAAACAAGAGGCGATGGTGCCTGGACCACATTTGGCTCAGGGGGAAGGGAGTACAAGTGCAGGACTTGGGTGTGTTTTGAGGACAGAGGAGGAGATGCCAATAATGGATATGAGATGTGCACTCAGTAAAGAAGACAGGAAGTGTCTCAGTGCTCCCCAGGGTGCAGGATGACATTCACAGGAGGGGTAGGTGGGGGACAGGTGGGACATAAGCAGCTTAGTGTGGACCTATGAAGGCAGAGGTGCTATTAGAGAAGTGACGTGGGGTTGTGTAGATGAATCTGAAGTTTGGGGGGAAGGGCCTGTTGGGCTACAGGGCAGACAAGGAAGCTCAGAGCCCCGCAATGCCAGACCCAACCACAGCACCCACCTGCACCTGACACACAGGCCTCAGCAGGAGTCCGGGCCTCCTTCTGAGACTTGGCCCTTCCTGCTGGCAGGCAGCCTCCTCCAATGCAGTTCTCATGGGAGAGCAGAGTGGGGAGAGAGAGGAGACAAATGGGGTGTGAGCTGAGGGAACCAGGAGGCAGATAATTCTCTCTCCCTCTGGTACCAGGAAGCAAACTCAGGACCTTGCACTTGCTGGGCAGATGCTGTGCTGCTGAGCTATATCCTAGGCACTGTCTCTTATTCAGAGGAATTCCAAAATGTTGCCTTTAGTGGTGGGAATGGTGAGGAAGGAGTGTCTTAATCACTCTTCTCTTGTTGCTGGGATAAATACCCGACCCTCAAAATGGGGGAAAGAAAGGGAAGGTTTATTTAGCTGACAGTTACTGGAGGTTTCACAGTGTAAAACAGCCTGAATTACGCAGCAAGACCTTGGAACCATATTTGCTCAGGAGAGAGGTTCAATGCCTGTATCTTCTCCAAACATCTCTCTACCCCAGGCAGTGTCAATCACAGACACCAGCGCCCATGCTACAGAGTCTGGAGGAGAGGCTGGGGTGCTGCCCTGCCCAGGATGATGGGCTCCACACCTCAGAGAGAGACCAAAGGCCTGGGGGGCAGGGCAGAGCACATGCTGCCAGTTTAACTGTCAGTGCCTCTCAGGCCCAGTCCCTCAAGCCCTGCCCTAGTCCTGTGGCCCCACTCCCTAAGCCCCACCCCAGTACTCTGGCCCAACCCCTCAGGCCCCGCCCTAGCTCTCTGGCCCCACCTGTTGAGTCACTCCGTGCTCCTAGAGTTGGGTCTACCCCATGACTTACATAAGGCTTTGTGGGGACCACTAGACACAAACCATAGCAGAGAATTTCTGTGGAAATGACTGCATGGGGAGGCCTGGGCAACAAGGGGGCCATGGCATCCTACTGTTGGAGCACAGGAGCACTTAGGGAATGCCAAGGGCATCCCTCTGGGGCCACAAGGTGCTTCTGGAAGTGTGAAGGCCTCTGGAAGGAGAGGGTTGCTGGAGGAATCATACCTGTGTATCATAACCATTGGTACTTTTCTCAGGGATCACTGATATTTTTCAAGAATTTTCTCAGTAAACCCAAAGTTTGTTGTCCTGGTGGAACCAAGCTGGGGAAAACACATGTGTTTGAAGCCGTTTAATCAGAAGTAACAACAACAAAAAAATTCATTGGGAGAATGCTGAGACACATCAGCACTTCAGCAGAGGCTGGGGCAACATCAGCCAAGGGCCACCGAGACCTGGCCCTTGTGCCACCCACCATCTCTTCTCCTTTCTTCCTGAGGGCTTCCTTTATTGACTTCCCAAGTGGAAGACACAGCCTCAGAGCTCGGGGCCCTTGTGCCCAGAATGGGCACACCAGGGAAGACAATTATTCCTGTGGTGCCTTGGTCTTCTTTGGGTAGCTATGATAGAAGACCTGGTGCTGCTTGGTGCACAGGGGAGGGGGAGGGGAGCTGCTCCACCTGGGAGGCTGTCAGCAGGATGGCCCACATGGCATGGTGCTAGCTCTGGGCCAGGCCCTGCTATGTTATAACACGGCCAAGGAGCAGAAGAGGCCCAGGTGCTGTGTGAAAGGCTCATGGGGTTCAGTGAGGAGGCAAGAGTCTCTGGTGGGGTTGGGTTGGCCTCCTGGGAACCAGCTCACTGGAGCCAGAGCTGACTCCCTCTCCTGAGCTGGCATCTCATCCACCAGGTGGAGCCGGCCACATCCTGAGGCCTTCCCTCTGCCCCACCCCGTCTGATCTGCTGCATGGAGGACAGAGCTTCCAGGCATAGAGGCCAGCCATGCCCAAACCATGGCACTGTTACCTAAATTTAAAACCTGGGGAAAGGAACCTGATTAGCCCTGTTTGGGTCAGATACCTACTTCCGGGCCAATAAAAGGCTATCAGGCATTAGAGTTTTTTTTTTGAGCAAACCTGACACCCCCTATAGGATCCTTATAGTTACATTTAGCGAGTTGAAAGTTCATCAGAAAGAGAGGTGCTGTTTCTAACAAGGGGAAGGCTACTGCAGGCAAGCAGCAGACACCCCACACGCCAACCTAATCAGGGAAGACTTTTCTTCACTATGGAGAGAATTCTTGGCAGCTGGCACGGTGATTTGGATTATTGAGCAAACAGCCACTCCTCTCGCTGCAAGGCCAGCCTGTGGTTTGCTTCCTCTAAACAGTGTTAATGGTCAACTCAGGTGGAGGCCTGAAATGTACCCTGTTGTGAGGCTTGTGCTCCTGTGTCTGTTGTAATGTTATGCATAGGTGCCGAAAGGAATGACAAAAAGACGTGATGAAGGTAGCTCAGAGGACTCACTGAGATTTGTCCCTCAGTGAGCCAAGAACCCCTGAAGCAAATCAGCTTTATACGGGGTAGTAAGTGTGATCTTGTGTGTAATCATTAAAGTAAAGGAGAACCATATGCTTATCATGAACATAATCACGATCTCTATTAACTTCCATCTTTTCCCTATCAGCCGTTTCACACAAGGGTCAACCATTAGCATTCCAAGCAAGGGAGAAAGCAACAACCAGAGAGCCCATAGGTGAAGCTGCCATCTCTCACTTGGAGTCACAGCTTTCTGGGATTTTCAGCAACAGACCACAGCTGTCCCTGGTCCCCTTCATTTTCCAAAATGCCAGCCAGGCTACATGTGTCTTTACCAACTTGGCGAGGAAAGTCTGTCGCATGGAAGCCACCAGCCCCAAGAATGGGAGATTCGTGGAGCTAAGGCAGCCAGCTGACCCACAGATCTGCATTTGGTGTGAATCAGTCTCATTTGATCCACAAACTTGTGGGCAGATTGGTGATTGGCAGAGGGTGCTGAGGGATTTTAGTAGGCAGAGTGACAGTGACATCGGCAACTGATCTTTACGACATATGAGGTCTGAGTACTCACAGTCATAAAAACCTATGAGAATATTATTAGCAGCTGTCTTCATAATAGCTAAAACTTGCGAACAAATCAGGTGCCCATCAGCAGTAAAACAGACGGCAGGTAGGTGTATCCACCCAACAGGACGTTTTTTTCAATTAGAAAGAGCAACTCATTAGATATACTCAGAAATGTGAATGAATATCAAAATCACTATGATGCCGGATGTGGTGGTACATGCCTGTAATCCCAACAATTTGGGAGGCTGAGGTAGGAGGATTGGTGTGAGTTCAAGACCAGCCTGGGCTACAAAAGAGTTTGAGACCAGCCTAAACTGCATAGCAAGACCCTATCTTAAAAACAAACAAACAAGCCGGACGTGGTGGCTCACGCCTGTAATTCCAGCACTTGGGAGGCTGAGGCAGGAGGATTGGTGCGAGTTCGAGACCAGCCTGGGCTACAAAAGTGAGCACAGGACCAGCCTCAACTGCATAGTGAGACCCTGTCTCAAAAAGACAAAACAAACAAACAAACAAACAAACAAATAAATATCACTATGACAAGAAGAGGAAAGTGGACAAAAAAGAGTAAGCACTTGTTGATTTTATTTATATCAAAGTCCAGAATGGGAAACTCTCTACTTCTGAAGTGACAGGCTGTGACCCGCGGAGGTGAAAGGGTCAACTGTGGAAGAGCATGATGAAATATTTTGGGGTGATGGAAATGTTTTATTTTTTGAAAATTTTTTGATTTAGAAAGTACATATCAATTAAATCACAAGTGATGGAAGAAAAGGCTGTGTTATTCTTAACTCTAGTTTCCTCCAGAACAAATCCACTAAATAGTACTGCATGGATGACCTTTCTAAAATGCAGATAAGCATGCACTTGCATGCCTACAATCAGCCAGATCTTCTCTGGTTTGGGCCAATTCCACAGCCTTGGGCCCTGAGTGCTGCTCCCTGAGCCTCGAGCAGATGGGTCAGCCCATCAGAAGTGGAGTTCTGGTGATGTACAACTTGTGTGCTCAGAGTGTTCACAGCTGTTCTGTCTTCTGGACATCTGTGAGAGCTGCCGCTGAGACAGACCTCCTCCTCTTCCTCCAGGCAGGTCTCCTGTCTTCTCCGGGTTGGCTCTTCCTGTCACTTTGTGTCCCAGCAGTTGGCGTTTGCTGCCTTGTTGGATACCTGTGACACTGTGTGAGTAGCACTCCTACAGTCCAGCCAGGCCTGGCAAGGGGCCTGCTCAGGGCAGTTTGCCCAGGAGCTGGCTGTGTGAATTTCTCACTCCCTGGTGTGTCTAGGTCTTGACTTTTGTGGAGAGCTGCCCGTGGGGCCCAGTTCCACTTTCTACCTTTGACTACTTCTGCTTCTCAGACTTGGCTAAACTTTTCTCCCACTCAAAGTTGTGGAAAGTCCGTGGCCCCAGTCACTTAAATGTCCTATTTGAATAGCCTTCTCCTGTACTTCCCCCAAGATGGCATTTGGGGAAAGAAGAACATTTCTTCTTTTCATTGTTCAGTGTAACTTAATAGAAAAGCCAGCAGTTTCAACCACAGTCTGGGCCTGATTATGAAGCAGGTCATTAGTAAGATACTCAGCATTCCAGCAGTGGCGATAATCAACACCACTCTGCTGATCCTCCTCCAGCACACATCCCCAGCTTGCAGATGGGTTGGGACAGGCTTGCAATGAGCTCAGAGCTGCAGGTTAGGTCAGCTTGCTTGCTGCTCTGCTCCACGAATTCCTATTCTTGGGCAGTTGTGCCCCCATAGGGCTGACTCTTCTCCTGAAGATGGCAAAGGCTCAAGGGCACAAACTCCACCACCTTCGCCATGAGGTTTGCATGTAGCAGTCATGGAACTGGGCCTTCGGAGGAACTAAGGAACTGTCCAGTCCGCTCAGACACAGGCGCCTAGCACCCACTGGGATGGTTTCTTCACTGGGGTGAGCAGGGAAGGCTTTATCTGACTGAAGATATGGAGACATGGAATGAGAAGGAAAAGCCATTTGACAGGGGGATAGAAGCCTGGTGGGTGAAGGCGGTTGGTTGGGACCCTGACTCCACCACAAGGACTGGCTAAAGAGCTGGGCTCCTGGTCACAGGCAGCAGGGAGGGTTGTCAGCTACCAGCAGAAGAATGGACACTAAGATGAGAAGTGGAGAGAAAGGCGAGGCCATTCTGGCCACACAGTTGCAGGGGAGGCATGGAGGGAGGGACAAGGAAAGACACAGCAGCAGTTCTGCCTACCTCTCTCAGGTGGCTGTTTGTACATAGGACCACCCAGGAGTCCTGCTTCTCTGCGGCCTTCCAGTCCTGTGATTTTTCCCATTCTTCATCCTTTTTTAAAAAATTTTATTTTATTTTATTTTATTTTTCTTGTTTCAGAACCTTTGTTTGTTTATTCACTCATTTTTATGGCCGGCTCAGCCTGCCCCGAGGGCAGGGCTGGCACAGCATGTGGTGCCAGGGATTGAACTGCAGTCCCTGAAGCTGCCCAAGCCTTCCCAAGCAGGCGCTCTAGACTACTGAGCCATCCCACCGGGCCCCCCCATTCTTCATCCTTTTGTCTCCTCTGTGGCCAGACATCTTCCCAGGAGCCCCGAGCCCAGCTGCAGGACCCTCCCCTCTGCTGCCTGTCAGTGCCCTCTTCCCTCACTCCCAAGATCCAGGGCCTTCAGGGGAAGGTCCTGCTTCTGGCAAGACTACTCCCTTGGGACAGCTTCAGCTTCTGCCTCTGGCTTTTCTTGGAGGGGTTGGAGGGCTCATTTGCCTCCAGTGGGTTTTCTGACCACCTTGGCCTCACAGGGCCCAAGGAGCTGACGAGGACACCTGGGTGGCTTCTTTGCATTTCCTGCTCCCCTTTGTGTTCTGCTTGTGTCACTCTGTGCTTCTGTAGAGAGCCTGACCCTGGCCAGAGCCTTGGAATAGAGGAGCAGTCAGACTAAGTTCGGGAGCTAAAGGGCCAACCAGCAGTGGGGGCGCTCTTGAACGCCCTCCTCTGAATCAGAGAAAACCCCAGAAAATTTCAACGTCCATCTTTGGGAAAAGTGAAGTGACATCAGTCACGTCCCCCAGGTCGTTGCTTCTTCCTGGAGATAGTATTTCTCTGGCTGTTCATCAGCCAGGCCATGGGTTCCCCTTGTCTTCGCTAGAACTCCCTTGGTAGATGTAGTCTGAGATTCGTGGTCTGGCAGCAAGGGCATGAGTCATTCCAGTGTAACGGGCACACCGAGCAGATCTGCACAGGGAAGGCCGGGAGAGAAGCACACGACTGTGGCTCAAGCCCTTGAGTCTTGAGGGATTCACTTGTTACTAAGCAGTCGGTAACTAGCACATGCACACCTGAGTGCGGCAGCTGGGACAGTGCAAGGAGAGCACCGGAGGGGGCAGTTCTCGCAGGTGAGGGGTGATCAAGCTATAGTGAGGATTTGAGCTTAAAAATTGCTACATGGGAAGATGCATCGCCATCAGTGCCTCTCATCCAGCTCCGAGCACACTTGCCCGCCGTGTTCACCGCTTTCTGAAGCAGCATGGGAAGCCCGCTTTCCTCCGGGTCTTCATTGTGCTACTGGGGCTGCCTTGATGTCCTGCACCAGCACAACGCAACTGCTTTTTATGATTGTTTTGACTTTGGGGAAGTGTCAGAGGTTGCAACAGTGCTAGATCCAGTGGGCAAAGTCGGTGAGGACACAGTGTGATGTTCTTACATGACTGAAATTGCTTTACCAGAAGTGATGTATGACAGGAAGCACTGTCATGAGGGAAGATGAAACCACTTGCCCATGTCTTTTTTTGCGGTGGAGTACTAGAATCGAATTCATGACCTTGCGCTTGCCAGGCAGGTTCTATTCTGCTGAGGTAGATGCCTAGCTCAGATGCCTATTTCTAAGACCATTTTCTAGGTAGAACATGAGTTCTTGAAGGCTCTCTAGTCATCCCTTATAGTACTCAGGGTCCACCATGGTGCTCCTGGATACAAACTCAGCTTGTGTGATTCTATCAAGACCAAAACCCACAGTCACCAGGGCCTTGAAGAGGGATCATCGCGGTGTACTCTTCTTATCTGAGAACTGAGTGGTTTCCACTGAGCACTCTTGTGTAGGGTCTCAAGACCCTATACAACCAACATTTCATCTCCTTTGATGGCATTTTTTAGGGGACTTGGATCTGAAGTAGCATGATTTTGCATCTGCAGTAGAGCTGGCACAATTTTGTGTCAATACATTTACAGAACTAGACGTGGTGGCTCACACCTGTAATCCCAGCACTTGGGAGGCTGAGGCAAGAGGATCGATGTGAGCTTGAGACCAGCCTGGGCTACAAAACTGAGCTCAAGGCCAGCCTGAACTGCACAGCGAGACCCTGTCTCAAAAAGAAAAAAAAATTATAGAACATTTTTTTTTTTTTTAACGTACTTGGTACAGGGTCATACTATGCAGCTTGGACTCATAGTGATCCTCCTGTTCTCAGCCTCCCCAGTCTGGGTTTGCAGTTGTGGTTAAAGTGGCCACTCACTGTATCTGGGGCTAGGAAGGGATTGGTGAGCGAGGGGTGCTGGAGATTGAAGATGTATAGCACACTTTAAAACATGCCTTCTCCCCACCGCAGCCACACCTGACTTACCATGCCAGACAGTTGACATGTGCTGTAGGTCACTGCTAGAGTCCTATGCACTGCCTCTGTATTAAGATCGGGGTGTGTGTGTGTGTGTGTGATTTTTTTTTTTTTTTTTGTCAAAATCACACCATCATGCAATTCAGGTTGGCCTTAGGCTCACTTTGTAGCCCAGGCTGGTCTCAAACTCCCAACAATCCTTCTGCTTCAGCCTCTCAATTGCTGGGATTAGAGGGGTGCACCACCAGGCCCAGCGTGCTACACGTAGTCTCAAAAGAGTCAAACAACAAGACAAGCATGTAGCAACCTTTGGCTAGCCCCCTAGCATTCATCTGCACGAGCCTGTGAATTGAAGGAAACATCTATGAAGCTTGTGCTCTACCACTGAAACATATCCCAGCCTCCCATACTGTGTGTGGACACACATGAGAAGTTATTGTCAGCCTTCCACTCTTGGCCCATAGCAGACAGGGTCACATGTGCGCATTGCCCAGCACCCCAGAACGGTTTCATGACCTTAGACTGCACTCAGGTCTTGTATGGGATTGGAGAATGTCTCAATATGTGAAGCTACTGCAATAATCTCCATTAGCCATTCTCTTCTGTCAAACTTTGGACTATGTACAGTATGGTCATGTCTCTTGTAGACTGAAAATTCTTCTGAGGGAAAGAATATTTTTCTTCAGTGTTTGGAACCAAGCCAAGAGCTCCATGTATGCTAGGCAAGTGCCTTGTCACTGAGGCGTGCCCCAGCATGGGGACTTCTACCTCCAGCACCCAGGGCAGTCCTGGGCACAGCACATGGCAGCACCTTAGTGCACCTTTACAGAACAATGGGTCCACGATGATGTCTAGGTTCCGCCAGTGGGATCAACCTGCTCAGGGGTGGACCCAATTCCATGCGGAACTCTGCATGTTTGTAGAGCAGTTCAGAGGACAGGAACCTGTTCTGACAGTTTTAAGGAGGCCCCAGGCAGTCCAGACAGGCTGTGGAGGGCTGAAGGAAGGCCAAGCCCATGCCTCACAGCCTGTAGTGCCAGCGGCTTGCCCCAGCCCATGTGTCCCTCAACTATCTGCTCCTTGCAAAAATAGTTCTTTGAGATTTTCTTTTTGTATGTTGGTATGAGAGGAAAAGACTTTGTCTTTCTCTTTGTCACCTACTTTAAAAAAGCAATTATTTGGAAACTTCCCCAAATACACTAAAACAAGCCACAATATTTGAGAATTTGTAAGCACCTCTTTTTGGGATTCAAATCAGAAATATGAAGCCCTAACTGCAGTTGGACCTGGGTGTGACATAAGTGTGTGTTATTTATCCAGCAAAGGTCAACAACTTGCCTTCTGGGTCCACCTGGAGCACTGGGTAGAGAGAGAGAAAAGATAGCCCCCAGCTCAGAATGCATGTCTGCAGCCTTAAGCCATGGGCTTCAGTTATTCTTTCATAGATGTTCAGCATCATGTGAATGTAACAGGGGAAGAAAAGCCAGTTGTCCCATACCTGGTAGTTTTCATGGTGCTGAGAAACCTGAGGTGAAGAACAGCCTGCCCTTGGATTTGAGCCCCTGAACAGAGGGCTGCTGTCCAGATGGACTTTCCCAGGAGAACTCTGAGATGTAGGCTGCCACAGAGCTGTGAACTTGCTCTTTTGTGTGGATACCGTGCTGATCAGGTTCTCCCAGAAGTGGAGCTGGGTTCTCCCTGAGGTAGATCTGGGTTCTAACTGAAGTGGGTCTGGGTTCTCCCTTAAATGGATCTGGGTTCTCCCCCAAGATGGATCTGTGTTGTCCCTGAAGTGAATGACCTGAGGAAGTTGGCAGGTATGTGAGAGGTAAAAACTGGAGAGAGAAGCACTGAGCTGTTAGAGGCCCTGTTGTGCAGACTGACTGTGTGTTGGAGGGGAGGGAGGTGGGACAGCCTTCCAAGGCTGTCAGCAGTGTAGAAAAAGCCTTTGTCATGGAGGTTGACAGGTAGGATGGTCTCAGTGTTCCTGTTCTGCTGCCACTGGCTGGGCCTGGCCTGTGGGTTGCACAGTCAGAGGTAGAGCTGGAGAGAAGTGACAGGAGGTTGTCACCCACAGTAGCCCCCTCCTTTCTCCTTTACCCTCTGGGGGCAAGAAACACAAGCTGAGCTTAATATTTTTTCCAATTGCAGTTGTTCATACACATTGATGCAGACTCAAAGTCACTCTAGCTAGGGATGGGAGAAGTCAGGCCTGGATTTTCCAGGGCCTGTGAATGCTCTCCTCCAGTCCCTGCCTCCTCAGCATGCAGTGGCCAGACAGGAGTGGTTCCCTACTGCTCCCAGGAGTTGGAAGCTGCCATAACTGCCATGTGCTCAGGGGAGGAGACTCAAAATCTCCTCCATGTCCCCCACGCTTGCCTGAGCCACTCTTTTCTCTGTCTCTGCCAAACTTTGCTAAGAACTGTTGCTAAAGAGAGATGAAATGACAGATCTGCTGCTCACTTCAAAACTGTACACATAGGGTGCTATGCACTTCCTGGGTACAGTGGGAACTGGAGCCAGATTCCTCATTAGCCCATGAAAACACTGTGGGGTGCTAGCTCTGCTGAACACCCACATTTCAGGAGACATAGAAGTAGATCGTTTCTCTTAATTCCAATTCCACTTCAAGGTCAGTGTTGATTACCTCTGATCAAGGGAGACTGGCCAAGGTCCAGAGTGAGTGGGGAAGAGGGATTCATCCGGGGCCTCTAACTTGAAGGCCAGCATTTTCTCCAATCCTATAAATATTTGCTCCATAATTCGATACCTTACCTGACTTAAGAATGTGAATTAAGGTTTGAGGCCTGATTTTGTTTTCTGTCAGAAATTCCAGAGTAGGCCGGTGAGATAGCTCAGCAGTCTAAAGTGCCTGCTTAGGCGGCTTAGACAACTGCAGGGATTGTGGTTCAATCTCTCAGCACCACATGCTGCACCAGCCCCACCCCAGGGCAGGCTGAGCTGCCCATAAACAAACAAACAAACAAACAAACAAACAAATAAATAAAGTTAAAAAAAAGAAAGGAATTCCAGAGTAAATAGGAGGTACTCCCACCTCATCCCATAGATTGTCTAGCAGAGTGCTCTTGAGGAGCCTCAGGCTCTTCTAGTATCCATTCCAGTTTTCCAGGAGTCTGACTTATCCCCTGCTCCCCAAAGACCTTTTCCTACAAGGTAAAATTCACTAACATGAAGTTGCCATCTTAGAGTCTAGTGTGGTGGTACACACCTAGAACCCCGGCACTCAGGAGCTGAGGCAGGAGGATTGCCATGAGTTCAAGGTGAGGTGAGCTACATAGTGAGACCTTGTCTCAAAAGAGCCACAAAGCCACAAAAAATAAAATAAAATTGCTGTTTTATTTTATTTTATTTATTATTATTATTATTATTATTATTATTATTATTATTATTATTATTATTATTTTTGTCTTTTTGAGACAGGATCTGGCTATGCAGTTGAGGCTGGTCCTGAGCTCACTTTTGTAGCCCAGGCTGGTCTCGAACTCGCACCGATCCTCCTGCCTCAGCCTCCCAAGTGCTGGGATTACAGGCATGCGCCACCACGCCTGGCAAAATTGCTGTTTTAAAGTGAGTGATTCAATGGCATTTTGCATGTCTCTGTGTTTTCAATTCTTCTGGATATGCCCTGGAGGGAAGACAGACAGCCCCCCTACCTTCCACTTCATCCTTAGGGGAACTTTAGTTGGATCACAGAACACAATTAAGACAAGACCTGACTAACAAGAGAAGCATGCTGGGCGGGGTGGTGCACACCTGCAATCCCAGCACTTGGGAGGCTGAGGCAGGAGGATTGGTGTGAGTTCCAGACCAGCCTGGGCTACAAAAGTGAGCTCAAGGCCAGCCTGAACTGCATAGCGAGACCCTGTCTAGAAAAGACAGAAAAAAAAGAAAAAAAAAAGAAAGAAAGAAAAAGACCAAGAGAAGCCCACTGTATTGATTTTATATGTATATAGCCTTTTCTAAGAGCGCAGCCATATTTGGTGTGGTGGTGCTCACCTGTGGTCCCAGCACTCTGGACACTGAGGCAGGAGGCTCACTGGGAGTTCATGGCCAGCCTGAGCTGCATAGCAAGTCTTGCTTAAAAAATTTTCAAAGAAAGAAGAGACTAAAATCCAAATAAATGAACAAAGCCAGTTACTTGTTTATTTTTTAGTTAAACAATGAATCTGTAGGACAAGGGCTGGCAAGATAGCTCAGTGGACTAAGGGCCTGCTTAGGCAAGCACAATGACCAGGGTTCAATCCTCCCCACCACATGCACCGACCCCACCCCCAGGCATGCTGAGCCAGCTACTGAGATTGGATGTGGTGGTGCATCCCTGTAACATCGACGCAGGGAGGCTGAGGCCGGAGAATTACTGAGTCCGACTGTGTAGTGAGACCTTGCACCAAATACAGAGAGGAAGAAAGAAGGAAGGAAAGAAAGAAAGAAAGGAAAGAAGGAAGAAAGGAAGGAAGGCAGAAAGAAAGAAAGAAAGAAAGAAGAAAAAAAGAAAATCTGCAAGACAAATGGGTATCTGGACTAGGACAGTATATCTAAGGGTGCTACTGAGTGACACGGAGATAGGTGGTAGAGGCTTTCAGAAGTTAAGGCAACACCAGAGTTTGTTGACTTAGCTACACTGAAGACCAGTGACCAGCCACGTGATGCTCTCGGCTACAGTCCTCCTAGTAGCTACAGCTTGAACCTTTGTCTGCCAGTTTGGTCCACTTCAGAGGGCACATCCTTAGCCCCTTCCATGCTTACCAACACACTGGCTGGGGTCTGATAAGCCTGTCTGGAATATTCCCACCAGCACTGTGTGAGGATCTGGATTCCTCTGCGACTTTTAAGTTGCATTAGTCACAGGATGAGGAAGTGACCTTTGAAACATTTTCCTCTTTCACGTTGTAAACTTTCTCTTTCATATATAGCCTATGTACGTAAGAGAGTGGGAGGAAGGACCCTGAACCATGATGCAAACAGAAAGTCCACCGGCCAGCAGCTGTCACCATGGGTCACATCCTGCTCAGCTCTGCTGCCGGCAGCCTCGATCTGCCAGTTCCAGGCTGCTCTCTCCAGCCCAAGATGATGGACCTGGAGTTCAGGTACACGCAAACTCTGGCCCAGGAGTACCTGCTCCACACCCTGCAGGCGCCTCAGAATGGGATCAGCGCCAGCAGGACATCCAGAGTGCTACAGGACGTGGCTTTCTCAGTGCAGGAAGAAGTTGAAGAGAGTCTGAAGCCGTGGCTGGACAGATGTGATGTGGCATCCATAGATGCTGCCAGGACAATATTCACGCAGGTGATGGAGAAGGAGTTCGAGGATGGCATCATTAATTGGGGACGGATTGTGACCATCTTTGCTTTCGGGGGGGTCCTCCTCAAGAAACTTCCACGAGAGCTGATCGCCCCAGATGTGGACACTTACCAGGAGATGTCCTCCTTGGTGGCTGAGTTCATAATGAACCACACAGGAGACTGGATACGGCAGCATGGAGGCTGGGTACGTGATGCGGCTGCTGTCTTTTCATATTTCTTCCTTTCCTCTCTTTTTTAGTGTGAAATAGGAACTGCGAATTTCCTTGCTAAATAAAACAGCAACAGCAATAAAATGCTTACCTAAGGATTTTATTTTCATTGGGGTGGCTTGTTTTAAAATTTAAAGAAAACCCTTTCTGGCTCATTTTCAAGGAATTCTTGACTTTTTTTGTGTGTGTATTTTTAGGGAAGGGTTTACAGGTTGTTCAGGGTCTCACGATTAGATTGGACTTGCAGTGACTGAGTATTTACAGCCTTCCAAGAGCTGGGATTATGACATACCACCACGCCCAGTCTCAATTACTGTCTCAGTGCACCCTGGGGATTGAACCTTTGGCCCCTGTGCCTGCTTGCCGGTACTTTAATCTGCTGGGCTATTTGGCTGGCCCTGAATTCTTGATCTTACTGATTGGGAAATACTCCTTCCTCTAGCTTTTCTTCCTGCTAGTGTGTATCGCTGCCGTGAGGCTTGGGAATCCATAGAGCAGGTTTTTGCCCACAGAAAAGGATTCCCAGCGCGGTCAGGGCGGCTGCGCAGCACTGCCTTGGCAGCTTGGCACGGTGGTGCAGGGCTAGTGCAGATGGAGTGGGTGCCAGGTGCCCTTCTACATAGGCATTCATTATGCTGCAAAAGGTGGGTGTGTGTTTTGCAAGTTCATTACTTGCAAGCTGTTTTTTTTTTTTTTTTTTTTTTTTTTTTCCCCTTGCTTTCTGTTATAACAAATCTTGGACTGCTAAAGCTTATTGACTGAAAACACAAAACAATGCACTATACAACTAACAGGGGGCTTTTTTCAGCTCATTATCAGTACCTCAAAAAGCCAAGTGTGTTCAGGGGTCTCGCTGCGGTCGGCAGAGGCGAGGAGCCTATAGAGCTGGAGGTAGGGTGTGCTTTCCTTGCTGCCCCCAAATGCTCAGTGCTTCTTTGCAAACAGCAGCCTGTCTCCCTAGGGTCTCTCCCTGCTTCGGGCTCTGGCACGTCTCACTTCTCCCAGGCTTATCATTTTGATGCATACCATGCTGACCAAATGCATTCAAGTGACCCTCCTGCCTCAGCCTCTGGGTAGCAGGGCCTGTAGAGCCCTGTCAGCATGCCCAGCTAACCAGGCTTTCTTCCTTTTGTGTGTGTGTGGTGGTGGCCGTGGAACCCAGGACTATATACTAGCTAAGTGCTCTAGTCTCAGCCCTGTAGTACTTTGTTAAATTTTTTTTTAAATTTTTTTCTTGTTTAAATTTAACAATGGTTATATTACATATTTTCATCATCAGATCAGTTTAGATTAATACATATAGGTATATAAGATTGATCAAACAATTAAACATTAACCTTTCTAAATCCACATTAGTTTTTTTTTTTTTTTCTTTTCCCCCTTCTTTTCTTTGAAAGTTGACATATTGCATATTGTCCTCACAATCATTCTATAGAGTGCAGTGTGTGGGCATGACCCACCTCCCTATTGATGTTGCATAGAAAAAAGAAAGAAAAAAAAAAAAGGAAAGAATATACTTCTCTTTGGACTAAGAGGAAGCAGATACATACACAGTCAAAGGTTTTGCAAT
>PVJA010009730.1:0-33334 GCA_004027025.1 Myocastor coypus
TATATTATATTTTTGGTTCAGGGTCTGACTATGTATCTCAGATTCATAGTAATCCTCTTGTTTGAAGCCTCTCCATCACTGAACGTTGCTGATTTTTAAATCAAGGATGTATGTGTGTGTGTGTGTGTGTGTGTGTGTGTGTGTGTGTGTGTGCTTCTATTGAGTTTGTTTCTGAGTTTTACATCTTGGATATGATCTCTCTTTATAAGATATCTCATTTATAAATGCTTTATCTCGATGTATATGTCACCTAATTGATTTCCTGACTATTTTTTTATGTACATGTTTTACAGTTTGATGTGGTCCTACTTTTAATTGTATCTACTTATGTTGGTTATGCTTTTGGTGCGATATCCAAAATCATTGCCATGGTCAATATCAATGAAGGTTTCATCTGAATTTTCCTTTAATACAGTTCAAGTAATTTCTTGTATAAAGTATTGAAAAAATCAAATTTAATTCTTCTATCACTATACAGTTTTTCACACCACTATTGTTGAAGAATTTATTTATCCCCATTTTATATTTTTGGTATGCTTATTAAGGATTAGTTGAGGATAATTATATGTTTATTTTTGTAACACTGGTTTAAGTGCTGCTTTTATAATAAAGATATACTATTTAAACTGTAATAATTTTCTAATACAATTCAAAATGATGACATATGATTCCACCATGTTTGTCCTTTGCAAATGTTAATATGCTGTTTGAGGTCTTTTGTAGTTTTCTACAAATATTAGAATATTTTTCTATTTCTTTGAGAAATGCCATTGGAATTTTGATAGAAATGATAATGCCTCTTTAGATCATTTTGAAAGATGTAGATGCTAAGGAAGCTAATGTTTTTTTCTATGGTGTTGAACTCTGTTCTCTGACACAAACAGCCTTTCATTGCTTCAGGCTGCTGCTAAGGAATTTTTTCTCTTTTCTACATTGATGAAATTTGTCAGTCGCCCTTGGCAGCCTTTTCTAATCTTAAAATTCTGGCAGAAGTCACACTCGCTTCATGTTAGCACCTCTCTTTCTAGGCAGAATCCTTATGGCACTTGTAAGACCTCATTTTCATTCTGTGTATAACAAAGAGATGGGCAGCTTTTATTAGAGCATATAAAACACTTTTTAAGAAGCAATCCTGGTTCAATAATATGTATATTTCTCCCATTTGGTGAATCTCACTGAACGCAGAGATATGCTGTATTTCCAGACAAAATATGCTTTATAGTATTTTTTTCATATTTGTTGGGTTTAAAATATTTTTCCTTCAATGTAGCAACACTACCACTCATTATGTAGCAGAATTAAATCCAGATTCTGGGTGATCTGTTCTTCTCTACTTGTGTGCAATATTACTGTATTCTTAAATTGTTTAATGGAGGTAACCTGTGTCAATGTGTTTCATGTATTTAAACTAATACAAAATGTTTAAAATATTTCCATTAGGAAAGCCTAAAATATACACAGCTGATATTCCTATGTATGTAAACGATCATTCAGCTTGCTTTAGAGTGTTATCTTTGACTGGAGAGGTGAAATCACCAAAGTTATCATTTGATCCACCATTTATATTTTTCACTCCTGTTCCTTTGGATGTATCAATTGGAATGTATGTCAAAATTTTACCCCAAAATTATTACAGGTAAATATTCAATGTTAATTTGCCACATTTTAGGTGTTATTTTGTGTTTTTGTCATGTGAATGTTATATGTAATGGCTGGCTTATTTCTATCATTGCAAAGACTGCTAAATATTTAATTATACATTGAAACTTTAAAAACACAAAAATCTATCAGATATCTATAGTTCTCACAGTTTCATGATCTTCACTTTAAGAAACTCAAAATAAAAATAACAATATAACAGTTTCAAAACAGATTGGTAGGGGTGTTACAATAATTAATACATCACATGTTATTATCATTATAGTAGTTATTTGGAGTACAAGATGTGGGCATGATACCTTGTCGTAAAAACATTAATATAAATGTTGATATGTCTCTCTGGAACAAGAAAGAAGCTTAAATTTCAGCACACTAGTTTTCAGTTGTCATATGACATATTATCCCATATTTACTGCCTTTAATGTACTTTTGCTGTCTCACATAATACGAATGTACCATCTTGAAGTTTCTGTCAGTGCAGAGTCCCAGTTAGCTTAGCTTCATCTCTGCTTAATGTCTTAAGCAGAAATCTAGGTGTTAGTTACAGTTGCAGTCTGTTCTAAGTCTCAGTCCTCCTGCAACATCTGGTCTGCTTGGATAATTAATGTACTAGTCTTTATATGAGTGATGTATCAGTTTTGCTTGGAGACAGTCTTAGTTCACTCTGAAAGACTATCAATGTGGTTGTGGCCTCACAACATAGTACCTTATATCATTGAAGGCATAAAGTATATCACCTAATAATCTTCTCTATTTCTAACCTCCAAACTTTATTTGAAAACCTCAACTGATTAATTCAGATACGCTCAGATAACCACCATTTTGCTATGCTCAAAGTAAGTTTTATTAGGAAACTTAATTATATCTAGAAAGTACATATTTTATTTATTGCCACATAATGAAGTGATCGTCAACTGGGTGTAGTGGCACACACCTATAATCCCAGCATTAGGGAGATTGAGGCAGGAGGATCTCTTCAATTTTGAGAGCAGCCTAGGGTCTACAAAAGTGAGCATAAAATCAGCCATAACTCCAAAGCAAAACAAAAAAATCAAAAACGAAAGAAAGAATCAGAAAGAAGAAAGAAAGAAAGAAAAGAAAGTGATATTCCTTTATTTTTAAAGGTCCTAACCTCATTCAGTCTGATTTCCGCTATTCATATTTATAAAATTCCTAAATTCTCAGTATGAAAAAAACAATATCTAAGAGTCAAAAGTTTCCTATGAAATTTAGAGTTTTAAAATTTCAAATATTATTAATATATGATAGTAGGAATAGATTTTTAATAAAAGAAAAATATAAATTTTTAAATAATGTGGGATTATGAGATATATTTGAAAAATAATTAATTTAAAATAATCAATATAACTTTTAAAATTTAAAACAACTTATACAGTAAAATTTTATAGGTATGCACTAACTCTAACATTATGCCAAATTACCCAAAACATATTGAAATCAATAAAACTCAACTAACTTTAAAAAGATTTTCAACAAATATATTTGAATCATTTCATTGAAACTTCAATATATTTCAAATACAGCTTTTCCTTTAAATTTACAGGTAAAATGATAAATTTTATTTGAAAGACTTAAAAGTTGTGAATTGAGCTGGCGAGATAGCTCAGTAGACTGAAGGCCTTCTTGGGCAAGTGCAGGATCCAGGTTTGATCCCGGGCACCACATGCCGCAGCGCTGGCTCTGCCTCTAGGCACACTGAACCTGCCATGCAGACTGAGCGTCATGGCACATGACTATAATACCAGTGATGGTGAAGCTCAAAAATGGAGAATCACTATCAGTCCAAAATATGCAGTGAGACCCTGTGCCAAATACATAAAAAAGATTTGCACAGCTACATCATGATCTAAGAAGTAAAGTAAACCTTAACAAATATAAGGATTAAGTAAATGCAATGGTAGCACAATGACAGATGAAATGATAAATAAGCACAATACAGAATCTTGAAAATTGCCATTACATGACTGAATAACACATCAACAATCAAGGTGGTATTACATATTTTTAGGAAAAATAGGTTCTCATTCATTAAACAATACAAAGCAATGGATTATTTGAATGGAATAAAGTATTTCAAGCATAATTACTGTTTTTAATCGCTATTATTTTATACAATCCATTACAAGTGAAATTGTGAAACTCCATTACAAGTGAAATAAAGGCTTAAAGATATAGAAAAGGCAAAATATAAAAATAGAATAAAAACATTTCAAAATTTAATGTTTAGAAAAGGATTTCATAGTGCATGTAACCACGGTCATAACATGTAACTCATCATAAAACATTCAAAAATGGAAAATAAAGAGTAAAATATAATTGTAATAATCAAGCATATTGACACATACCTGAAATCCCAGCATGGGACTCATAGTGAATTCTTGTATCCAAAAATACCAGTAAAATTGATTTTTTTAAATAAAATTTGAATTAAGATAGACTTTTCCCTGTCCTAAACAGGACAAGTTAAAAAGCCTGATAAATTAACTACAATGTCAATAAGTATGGTCACATCATATAACATTTTGAAAAGTGTAATATTTGCCTCTTTCACAGCCCAATAATTTCACTTTGTAATACACTGATAAAAAAGTATTTCTTGGGGGCTGGGGAGATAGCTCCGAGGCAAAAGTGCCTGCTGGGCAAGTGCAAGGTCGTGAGTTTGAACCCCGGTCCCACAAAAAAAAAAAAAAAAAAAAAAAAGTATTTCTTCACTTCAGGCTATTTTAAGATTTTTTTTTTTAAATTTTTAAAAAAGATTTATTGTGTACCATTCTCCCAGTCATGTGCTCAAAGGAAATTTCTTTGTGTAACAGTGATACAAGCAGGATAAAGTACCTGCTTGGGGAAACTTGGGCGGCTTCAGGGACTGAGGTTCGATCCCCGGCACCACATGCTGCGCCAGCTCTGCCCTTGGGGTGGGTTGAGCCAGCCATAAGAATGAGTGAATAAACAAAGGTTCTGAAACAAGAAAAAAAATAAATAAATAAAATAAAAAATTATTTTAAAAAATTATGTTAGGATTATTACTTACTATAGTATTTTTCATAATAGCAACATCTTGGAGCTGCACAAGATTCCTATAAAGGGTGAACAGATAATTTTATGTACATATAAATTATTTTATATAAGTATATATTTGTATATATGTATGTGTGTGTGTTAATGTATATATCTCCACTTTAAATTTTACTTTAAAAAGAAAAATACCATGCCAGCCCTGCTGCCAGGGCATGCTGATAAGACAATTGAGACTGGGCGTGTTCGCACATTCCTGCAATGCCAGTGCTTGGGAGGTTAAAATGGGAGAATCACTGTAAGTTCGATCTATGTAGTGAGACCCTGTAGACTTGTCCTAAATATGTTTCTTAAAAATTAAAAAAAACAATAAAAATTATGCAGATTTCAAAGCAACATAATAGGAAATTAACAGTGGTTATTACATTATATACTGTAACCTTCTAAGTAGTTACTCAGATTACTATATACCAGCATGCAAAATTGATCAGGCTGCAGTAGACGTATTTTAATTTTTAGCAATCTTAGAAACAACATATTGTGATAAAACTGCATGAGATTAAGAATGCTAATATTCTGATTATCATTCTTATAAAACAAAAGCAAACAATTTAAGTATTTTTATTGAGGAAATATACAACTATTTATATATAAGGAAATAAAAATAGAGTAGCTACCTGATTCATTAAAATTATAGAGACTGTTAGGATTTATATGCGGATGCTATTTGCCTACAAGCATTAATTTTGTAGATTATTAGATCATATATTTGCCTCAAAGCTGGTTTAGTTTGATCTTCATCTTAAAATGAACACTGTGAGAACAAGAAAGCAAGTTCTGAGGTTGATGTAATGGTCAGAAATAAATTAAAATGTACAGAGTAAAGAGAATAGTATAAATATAACATTCTAACACTTGGCACATAATATATGATGGGCAATTGTTTATGGCAAGCAGCTTGCTTGAACCCTAATTGAGTTTGTGAGACAGTATAATTCTTAAGCATTAATATAACTTTTAGATGTGTATTCTTTCAAGACTTCATATTAAAGAGGACAATAACCTGTGTTGTTTAGGAAGTAACATTGGCTTGTGGTTTTTTTTTTTTTTTTTTTTTTTTTTTTTTTTTTTTTTTTTTTTTTTTTTTTTTTTTTTTTTTTTTTTTTTTTTTTTTTTTTGTCTTTTTGAGACAGGGTCTCACTATGCAGTTGAGGCTGGTCCTGAGCTCACTTTTGTAGCCCAGGCTGGTCTCGAACTCGCACCAATCCTCCTGCCTCAGCCTCCCAAGTGCTAGGATTACAGGCGTGCGCCACCACGCCCGGCTGGCTTGTGTTATATTATGTGAGAAAGCATGAGTCTTTTAACTGTTTGGTAATTATGTAAATATACTAATTTAAATGCTACTTGATCTCATAAATCTATTTTAAATAATGTGATTCAATAAAATGAAGTAGTGAAAGGAATTGAAGAGATTATGTACCTCACTATTATATATATATATATATATGTATATATATATGTATATATATATACATATATATATATATATATATATATATATATATAATTAGCTTGTCCAGAGACACATATAATTTTTAAGTGGCTTTTCCATGTGGATAATAATGTACTACATACGTTTAACTAATCTAACTTATTTTTTTTTGGTCTTTCAGAGACAGAGTCTCACTATGCAGTTCAGACTGGCCTTTAGCTCAATTTGAAGGTCAAGCTAGTGTTGGACTCACAGTGATCCTCCTGCCTCAGCTTCCTGAGTGCTGGAATTACAGGCATGGGCTACCATGTCCAGTTAGTGGAACATTACATCTTTCTCTCTTTTCCATTAATTAGCTGACTATTCATTCTTGTAAAATAAATGATTCGCATTGAATAATGCTTTGTGTCTTCATAGGTTTCTGAATATATAATAAATTAACATGAAGTGACATGTTCCAGTATTTATTGATCCCTAGAATTATTATCAATGATTTGATAATATAATTCTATTATATTATAATAATAATCTAATAATAATAACAATCCAATAATAATAATTATTAGATTGTACTATGTAATGTAGTATGACAATCACAAATGTATTAGAGTGAGTGAATAAGATATATATTTCTATATGTAATGAAGTATGTAAGCATTAGCTGAATTTTTGATGAATAGTGATTTAAAATATTGTGTGATTAAACCTTAATAGTATACTTATTTAAAAATGTGTACATGTGCTGTATATACATCTATTAATATTAACTATGTATACCAAATATGCAATAAAGTGATAATTTGTGGTAAATTCTTTTTGTGCTGTACTTAAGAACAATAATATTTATGTTTAAATTAATATTAGAAGTACATTACATTTTAATTAAATATTCTATTAGTTTTTAATCTTTATAGAACAAGAGAGATATTGGATCATCTCAAATGTTTCTGTGGTAAATTAATATATTATCAATCTTATACTCGTAAGAGAAAATAAGGTGATAAAAAGTTATATATAATCATTGAGAGACTGGGTAAATAGTTCAGCAGTATAAGTGCCTGCCTCAAAAGTCCCAGGACCTGTGTTTAATCCCAGGTACCACACACAATGAGGTCCCAAAACCAGGTGTTGTGGTGAAGACCTGTAATCCCAGCACTGGGGAGGCTGAAACAGGAGACTCAGTATGAGTCTGAACTGTGTAGCAAGACCCTGTATCAAATACATCCATCCATCCATACATACATACATATATGCATACATACATACATACATACATACATACATAAATGTTAAAAATAATTGAGATTATTATTGGAAATGTATTTTGTTTAATGTTTCAAAAGATTTTAAAAGCATAACGCTTACATTTATGTGCAGTATATTTTAAGCTAACATCTTTTTTTAATTTTAAATAGAAATTCAACTGTAAATTTCCACATTTTCAAAGTGAAGGTTCATAATGATGATGAAGAAATTCACCCACTTTCAGTGAGCTTCGTAAAAGATCAAATCATCATAGGCTCTAATACTGGCAATAATAATGAGCTCATTTTTCACCTGTGTTTCAAATCATTTAAACCTGTGTCATTTTTTAGCAATCTTCATTTCTCTGACGACAGCGGTAACAGGTAAGATATGTAAATGTAGATTATTTTGTACTTGACAGTGAATGATAGGTTTATGTTGTATAACACAAAATTTTAAAAGGAAGATCATGATACAAAATTACTCAGTCAGCTGTTTTCATAAAAACCAACACGTAGTGCACTGGTATTCGTTTTAAAACTAGGCTTCAAATCATTAAGTTATGGCTTTGTAAAAATCATTTCAGAGCCTCTTCACTGTCTGATCTGCAACATGCTATGGTGAAAGGCAAGACTATTATGGGCGCTAAAGCAGTATGATGTGTGGAGACTGAAAAATCCTTCTAGTTTGATGGTACTTGGGGTGCTTTGGTTTAATGTATTCTGAAAAGACAGCTGGAAAATTAACCCGAATCTCAACTGTAAAATCACGGAGATTTTTAATATGAGCATATGTTTTAAAGAATCCTATTATGTCATGAATAGAATTTCTAAAAAATAAGAAATAATATTTTATTTCTTTTGTAATTTTGTTATTATTATTTTTCATTTACGAATTTGATACAGGGTCTCAGTACACAGCTCAGACTCATAGTTATCCTCCAGTTTTCAGTCTCCCCAGAGCTGGAATTACATGCATGTGCCTCCAGGCCTGGACTGGGCCATGGCTCAGTGTGACCAAGGGGCAGGGCCAGAGTAGCATGTAGAAGTAGGGACTGAACCCTGGTCCTTGCACTTGTCAGAGGAGGTGCTTAGTCCACTGAGCTAGCTCATTGACACTGTACTATTTTTATTTCTTTCCTGCTTTGTATGCATTCCTTGTCCTCTCCTGTCATACTTTCAAAAGAGCTGTGTTCTATGTTCATTACTGATAAAATGACACATTTTTATAAATTAGTCACAGATTTAGGTGGAATTGTGTGTCTTTGCAAAATATTTTAGTACTGTTAGAAATGGTTTATGAGCAGTTAAAGAATGAATGAAACAATAAAATATAATTCCTGTCATTGCTGTAATGTGAGTCAGCTTGTCTCCTATACTTTTTATATCTTTATACATTCAAGTTTTTTTTTTTCATTTTCACTTTGCTTTTAACACGTAAAGTCATACTTCCTAACATATGAAGACATCAGTGGGAGGAGACAGGGGATTAAAAAAGGAATACAGTAAAGTGAATTAAGTGGTTTGAGTATCTTAGAATATACTTTTAATTGGAAACATACTTTGAGCTCCAGATAGGCTATCCATAGGTTATCCTCTAAAATTAGGATGAGTTTCACAACATAACCACCTGTTTAGGAGAGCAGAAATCCTCATGCACAAATTAGATTTTTCATGTTCCATTTAAGGAAATATTCTGAATTGAGGTGGAAGCTTTTAACTGCTGATAAGGTTAGCAAATGTAGTAATAGCTTCAGGTTGCCCACAGATTCCTCCTAAAAGAATAAGTCATCAATATAAAATGAATAAAGACAAAATATAGTCTCGGAAATTATGACGTGCCTGTAACTGCAGGTGCTTTAAAAAAGCAATAAACATTTACATTGAAACTAGATAGTAGAATTGTGAGAGTGCTTCATTTAGCACAGGTTAAACTCGAAGGTGATCTTGAATGTAGTTCATGTGTACCATGAGACAGCCACTGTTCTAAGCATTGAAGATTACATGATAAATCGAAGCAAGACTTACTTAGGGAACTTAGACTATGTGGGAAAGAGAAAATCAAATTGATGAGAATGGACTTCTGGGAAAAGGGGAAAGTGTTAAACAACAATAACTGAGTCTCTCTTAAATGTGGGACTCAGACACTGCAAAATAACAAACGAGTGGAAAAAAGAGAGAGAGAGACGATTCCAAAAAACTAGGAATTAATAACTGGAAAGTTAAAAACTATAGAGACAAACTGAAATCTGAGGACCCCAGGGTCAAGAGCTGTCAGGTAGACATGCAGGAGTGGAAGGGATGAGTATGTATGAATGAGCTAAACTTTGACAGACAACAGCTGGCGAATAATTCTAGTCCAAGTACCTACCATACTACAGGGTAGAGTACTTACTTGGACACCTTTGCAGGGAAGAGCTGGTTGGTTGAACCTGGAAAACAGGGCAAAGGAAGGATTGCTTCACTTCAGGGCTCCAAGTCTTGTGTTCCCAAGGTGACTGGTTAGGAGACAGCCAGTATAGACTAGTTAAGGAGTTGAAGTCAGGCTTGAAAGAGACCTGAGGGGTTCAGCTAATGAATCACAGACACTGCTACCATGAGCAGAGGCCAGGCTTCTCATGAATTATTCTGGATTTGAAAGTCATGATATTAGGAATCTTGCCTTAATCTTATTGCTGAGTATTGCTTGCATCCACCTAGGATTTGGGGTTTGTCTTATTTATTTACCACCACAGGTAGTGACACATGTTGCACTGAACACTATCTCAAAGGTGTAGGATCCAGAAGAAAATCACACATTCAACATCACACAGAATTTTGGTTTGCTTTTGTTCTGGAGGTGGTTCATTTTCTTTGTTATTGATTTTTGTTAATGTACATGCTCTTTTCAGTTTAGTTTTATTTCTCCCTTATTTCTCCCTCTTTTCTTTTACTACTTTATTGGAGACTGCATAGATTTTGTTTGTACTTTTATCTGTTTTTTGTACTGCATTTTACATTTTTGTTTTCCATTTTTTCTTATATTGACATTTGCTATAGATTTTATATTTTATTTCTTGCTAGTTTTTTCTGTTATATTTATCAATTTCTCTAAAGATTATTCTATGCCCTAGCACAATTATTTTCACCACTTATTTATCCTCCTTTTCATATGATACAGTTTACAGTCTCAATTTTGTTTATTTATTTTTATGGCTGGCTCAGCCTGCCCTCAGGGCAAGACTGGCACAGCATGTGGTGCTGGGGATCGAACCATGGTCCCTGCAGCTGCCCAAGCTTTCCTAAGCAGGCGCTTTAGACCACTGAGCCATCCTGCTGGGCCCTACAGTCTCAATTTTGTATTTTTATATTTATCACTCTCAATAAGAAATAACAATGTGTAACAATGTGACAGTTTCAAAACACATTAGTAGTATATTTCAATATTTTATACAATGTACATTGCTGTCCTATTAGTTACACAGACACAGGGTGTAGATGTTTTAATTTTTCAAATCATTATTCGTACAACCAAATTTCTTCTCATTGAACTAAGATAAAATAGTTGTATACATAACCCAATATTAGATAATCGCAGTGGGTTACTGGTAAAACCAGAAATGTTAGAAGCTTTTGATTTAAGCCTTTTACAGCTCAGCATTCTAATCTAGCTTTCTACTTTATGCTTTGTGCTTAAACTTTTCTGCTGAGTGGTTTAAGAGCAAGTTTAAGCATGACATGTTTATCAAAATAAGTAACTTTTATATCTCTGAAGGTCAGTCAAATTCTCTTCAGAATTTACTTTGGAACCATGTACACTGCTTTGTAGAACTGGTGTCTGTGTCAGCTGTCTGGATGAGTCATGGCCATTGCTTGACCAGTTTGCTCGCTGTTAAAGCCTGAAAGAATGTTTTCTGTCTAAGTGACTCTCCTTTGGCACACTGTGTATCTTCAGTCCTTTTTCTCTGTAGCCCCTTAATCTCCTTGAACAGAAAATTTGGGAAACCATTAAGTTATAGGATCTTACAGCACAGATTCTCTTATGTCCTGAGTCCTCAATGACCTTGAAGAGCTAGGATCAAAATATTCACTATCCTTGTAGCCCTTCTTTTTCTCAATTTTTTGGTCTGTAAACATATTTTTAACCCACCAGAGGAAAAGCTTAGTGATACTATTACTCTATAACATAGGTATTTGAACATGACATCACTGTTTTTCTGAGTATCAAACATCTTAGACTTAACTTCAAATTGGTATTTTCTATCAATCATTGATATTCTAAAAAAGCTCAACCTGTGGGTGACCCCGGTGGGGACCGAACAACCAAAACACAGGGGTCACCGAAAGCCATCAGAAATCATAACTATAGCAAAATTACAATTTTGAAGTAGCCACCAAAATTATTTTTTTGGTTTGGGGTCAACTCATCATGAGGAACTGTGTTGCGGGGTCATGGCATTAGAAAAGTTAAGAACCACTGCATTAGAAGGAGCACACATCTAAAAGACCAGAATGACAGGCATTCCAAGCACATATAGTTTTAAATTTTCCCTCCTGCATTCTCTCCTTCTAAACAATGATATAGTCATATAACCAAGAAGCTTTACTAATATTTTCACAGCATTATATAAATTCTGTGACATCTTTTTCTATGATTAACATAACCGTTGCATTCAGTGTATATCAGTTTTATTTTTTAAAAAAAGTGTTTTAAATCTCCTATTCATTTGGTGTAATGGCTGGCATGGCATACATAGGAGCTGGCAGGGCATGCACTACCAGTGGTAAAACTCTGGTCCTTGCACTTGGCACGCAGTTGCTTAGACTATCTAGCTATCTCTCCATCCCTAAGTTCTAAATCAGTACCTAGATTATTTCAATGTTTACACTACAATTTTGGATTTGTTTTCTGGTGTTAAGGATTGCATATGATTAGCTCTTATGGTATATTAATATCCATTTTGACTTGGCGAATACTGTTGTGACTGATTTGCTTAATATTAGCAGTGTCTCTTAAAGTGTTATCTGAGTTGTTTAATGGCTCCACTACTCAATCATCAAAGCCTGAAAACATTTCTACTAATTGGGTGTAACTTTGTACCACAATTAATCTAGAAAGTCTTGTACTGGCCAAGAATAACTTCCATGTCATTTCTCATTGTGAAAACATAAGGGGTTATGCTTTAGTATAAATGCTATTCTCAGCCGGGCGTGGTGGCTCACGCCTGTAATCCCAGCACTTGGGAGGCTGAGGCAGGAGGATTGGTGCGAGTTCGAGACCAGCCTGGGCTACAAAAGTGAGTGCAGGACCAGCCTCAACTGCATAGCGAGACCCTGTCTCAAAATGACAAAAAATAAATAAATAAATAAATAAATGCTATTCTCCCCCAGACAACAAATGGTCCTATGTTAGTCCATTAAAACATTCTTCACTGTGCTTCTTTTGGACTTTATTTGCATAAAACAGCATAATCTTGGTTCCAAAGAAGGTTTGTAATACTGCAGTAAAGCTTAGCGGAACACTCACTGCCAGGGCCACAATATAGTTAAAGAAAGAAATAATTGTAAAATTTGTTTAAAGTCTTCGAAAACAATGAACTTAGTTTTTTGTTCCTCAGAACCAACTATTTGATTTTCCATTGTGTTTTATGGTAAAAATGTGTAGTTACCACACTATTTATTTTTTCCATATGAATCTGTAATCAATTGAGTTCAAGAATAGAGTTATTAATATAATTGGTCTTTCTTTGTAAGCCAGCATTCAGATTACATTTGTAATAATACTAGAGTAACTTCCCAGAGAAATTGTGCTATAGAGTTAACTAAACTGCATTATCCCCTTCCAAATTATAAAAATCATAATCAGATTTTAGGATTGAGGCAAAAGACAATAAATAGTCATGCCCAAATTATAACACTGAAAAGTGACTAAACAGATCTTTGTACCATCAAAGAAGTTTTTACATTATAAATATCCACAAACATAAACAACAAATAAACAACAAAAATGACAAACTCCAACAGAAACATGGAAAGACAAGTGGAATAAATGTCTCTCCAAATTCTGAGTTTCATTAAAGCCAGTCCAGGGGGCAGCAAGGGACAGAATAGCAAAAGTAAGATGAACAAATTATTTAAAATGCAAACAATGTAATTAGAACAAAGATCAAGGGGATACTCAATGATATCATAGAAAATATAAGTCCACTGATAATGGATGAAATAACCAAAATGATGCAGCTTCTGAGAAAACAGAAATACTAAAGAGACACTCAAGATTTAGTGGCAGATTTATTTTGTGTCAACTGGTACTGATCAGGATCATTGCTAAAATATCAAACCCTGATCCATAGTATATTCAAGCTTATGTGGGATAAGCCAGCAGGAAGTATAGAAGCAGAATATTTGGCTGTTACTGATTGGTTCTTCTAATATGCATCATAATGACCAGCTGTGTATGACAGTGACCAGGAATTTCTTGGAGAGAGAAATAATACGAACATTACTTGGGCCAATATCAGACTGTCTGTGGGGGAGGCATTTTCCGCTATAACTCCCTCCTCTTTCAGTTCCTTTTCAAATCATTGTTGAGATTTTTTAGATGAATAACATAAGCCAATTAATTATATAATACCCAACTAGAAGCAATACTGTAAGGCTCTCAGTGGTCCTAAGATGAACCCCTAGCTAAGATCTCCAAGAATATAAGATTTCCTATCAAGCTTTTGTAATTTGTTTCCCTAGCTGCAGTTTCTCCCTAAGTTACTTTAGGGAAGAGACTTATTTCCACTTTAGTGGCCATGATTTGCTATTATTCTTGTAGTGTGTGACTTAATCTGACCTAGGAGAGTGTCTCTTGTACCTTGAATAATCATCAAATCTTGGTCAAATGTTTGATTGACTGTTCTATTCTCTTGGGGCAACCATACATAAAGTTTAAGGCAAAAATCACAACAATATAGTGAAGAAGCAAGGAATGTGGTAAGCAGCCTGAAAAAGTAGAAAACTCAAGGGCAGTAGGTTTGGACTGGTGCACCGGATGTGAGCAGAGCTGCGTTTTGTGTGTAATGTATCTTTAGAGTGAGGCTCTGAGGAGCTGTCCAGATAATCACTCCAGCATTTGTCTAGATGGTCTTTTACCTCTGGTGTGATGGATCTAAGTCTGGATTTCTGAAACTTGTAGAAAGATTAATATGCATCTAGGTTATAATTATCAGCTCTCTACAGGTAAAGCTGGTCATTCTGCTATAGTTTTAAGGACCTGGTGACAAGCATTTTACAACATTTTTAGAAGGTTTTAGTCTGTGTGCCCTATGTAGCTTTTTATTTAATCCTGTTTGAGTTTTGAGTTATTTAATCTCATTTTGAGCAGTTCCATTGTCACTTACAATGGTCAAGGGTAGGCCATATCCAGGGATGATTTATCACAGAAGGACCCTACAAACTTTTATTGCCCTGTCACCTCAGGTAGCAAATGCCTCAGGCAAACACAAGTAGGTGCAGTTGAGTACTCAGCCTAATTTCATCTGGCTGGTGGTCAGGGCCAGTGGCAACTGCTGAAGCTGAAGCTGGCTTCAGGGATATAGTGGTCAGTTCTACCACCTGCACTTGCAGAATATACAGCAGGACAGGTCTGGCTCTGATTAAGATAAATCTTCCAGGACTATGAGGTAAAGTTCTTCTGGATTAGGTTGATGTTTCAATCACTGGGGCCACACAGATGGTTTAAGCCTCTGCTGTCTTTACTGGAAGGTTTTCAAACAGTAGTAGGAAGCAACAGTAGGCAAACTTTGGTCAAAATAACTTTGTCTAAGGTGCCCACACCATATCTCGCCTATTGGACTGCATTGCTAGTAGACCTACTTCCATCCATAAACAAGGTATACTCAGCATCTGTCAGGGAGTTCATTTTTAAGGTTGATTAACTCAAGAACAGCTCTTCCCATTCTGAGCCCAATGGAAATTCATTTGGCCCAGAAACCCGTCCCAGGGCATGAGTGAGACTGCCCTAAGTCCACCAGAAACTCATTACTGAGCAATCAGGCCCAGCCCCACAGAAAATTCATTCGACCCAGCAGCCAGGCCCAGTGTGTGAAGTACACTGCCCTGGGTCTACCAGAAACTCATTTGACCAAGCAACCAGGGCAAGCATGTGAGGCAGACAGCCCAGAGCCCACTGGAAACACATTAGACTGAGAAAGTAGGCCCTATATGTGAGTGGAACTTCATCCATCAGAGAAACCCAGTGTGGAAAACTGCCACGGAACTCCCTGCAGAGAGACTAGAGACAAGACCCATCCAGCTCATCCAGGAGCAGAACATCTTGCCAGAGTGGCACAGCAGGTTAACCTCCAGGAGCTGCAGCAGTAAAAACTGGATCTCAGCATCCAGACCCAAACAACACCCTCTGGATGAACTTGAACTTGTAGATCCAGATCTCGTGCTAAGATAAGAACTCTACCAAGCTCTAAACCAAAGGTTAGAAGGCATAACTACACAAAATGACAAAGAAAGGAGCAAAATGTGCTCTCAGGCCCCAAGCCCATCCAGAACAAATACAGGACAAAATAGCATAGATGAAATTAGAAATCACACACCTAAAATCTCTGAAAGATACGAAGTAAAGAAACAACTGCAAAAAAAGAAAGAAAGAAAGAAAGAAAGAAAGAAAGAAAGAAAGAAAGAAACAACTGCAGAAAGGTATACAGAAAATCAGATCAGAATTAATTTCTGAAGTAAAAAAGAAATACTACCTATAACAAAGGAAGTACTAAGTGCGTGTAAAGAAGATAATAATAAAAAGTAGAGGAGAATAGAAAAAATGATGGAATCCTTGAATGAGCAATATAGGAAAGTAACAGAACATTTAAAGCAGACTAAAGGTGCTATAAAGGAACTTAAAACCTCAATCACAAGCTGGCAAAACCATTTCAATGAAAGTGAAAATAGACTTTCAGACATTAGACACACCAATTAGAATTCAACAAAAAACAATTCAACATCTGCAAGATGATGCAAAGATGAACGATGTAAGACTAATAGGCATCAAGGCGAAAGAAGGAGTCTGTACAAATGATATAAAAATATGAACAGAAGTAATAGCAGAAAACTTCCCAAATATGGGGAAACAATTTGACATTCAGTCACTGAAGCATACAGAATTCCAAATAACATTAACCCAATTAAAGCCACATCCACACATATAATAATCATGGTCCCAGAAATTCAGTACAGGAACAGTATAATAAAAGCCACTAGAGAAAAGAAGCAGAACACATTTAAAGGAAAACCCATTAGAACAACGGAAGATTTTTTTTTTTTACAATCCATCAAGTCAGGAAAAACATGGAGCAAAGTACGTCAAGTCTTACAAGGAAACAAATTCCAGCCCAGACTGCTGTACCCTGTAAAACTCTCTTTCAAGTTCAATGGAGAAGTGAAATACTTCTAGGACAAAGAACAACTAAAGAATTTCATGATGACAAAGCCAACCTGGTATAGTTTACTAAAAGATATTCTACGGAGGGATCAAAATAACCACAACTCCAAGAAGGAGAATGGGGAGAACCCACCAAATAGAGCAAAGAATTTAACACAGGAGAAAAACAGTTATACAAAAGCTTTCAACCATTCTTTTTTATACAGCAGCAGAATATGTCCATCAGCATGTTCTACAAATGGACTTCTCCTGCACCATATGGGTCATGATTCTGTCTCATTCTACAGGGTAAATATCAAGGAATTATCAGTAGCTCAGTCCCACAAGTGACACCTGGGCACCACTAAGCATCATGGACACAGTCCATGTATACAGCATACTAGAACTTTGTGCAATATGCTATCCCCAAACTCTCAGAAGTTCTAGTCATATATTTGCCATTACATTATTTATGTTTTTTATTCTTAGTAATTCTTTACTACCATAAAACTTTTTTAGTTGATATCTTTGTATATATTAACCAATTGAAATACTATATGAGTACTCTGAATTGATTACAGATTCATAAATATTACAGATACACAGCATTCTAGCCTCTACGTTGGACACATGATTTGAATTTTGGAATATTGTTTTGAAATATTTAATTAAATTAAATTAATATTTATTTAAATTCACGAATATTATTTAAATATACTTTTTGTTTTATGAGTCATACTGTATCTTTGAGTTACAGTCTACTTATAAGACATTGTATGATATATTTCTCCCAGTATTACAAACTATAAAGATATATATATATATATATATATATATATGAAAAAATAATTATATCTTTCATCAGTGTGCATCATAATGTGAATTATCAGATTCTTATTGCCCCTGTCCTTTGCTGCTATGCACTGTGATTTTATGCATTAAAACCAAATTTCATGTGTATTTAACCCTAAGTAAAGTTTAATGAAGGGTGTAGAATAAAAAATTGTTTTGTCTTAAAAAGGAGATGGAAAAAAGAAGAAGAAAAAAAGAACAGATCTTCAGTCAGTGCCAGGTCTTGTGGAGCCATCTTGGTAGGATTAGGTGGTCCTAAGTTATTCAGAAGGTCAAGAAAAGCATGTTAAAAAAAAGAAAAGAAAATCATGTAGTACCTGGATAGTTAGGCTTTGGTGTAAGGTGAGATTGCCATTTGTTTTTTTAATCAGGACAATAACTGTTGGAGTGCAGAGGCAAAAGTGGAAGGCAAAGTATAGTGAATGAATTTAAATGTTTTCACAGTTAGGCCACTAGAACCTCCCAGGGTCTCATAGTTTGAGTAAGCATCATTTTCTTTTTGAACTTAAGAACTGAAATTTTATAGAACCCAACAGCTGCAAGAAATTTGTGGCATTTCCTTTTTTGTAATCAGTTCATGCTAGATAGTGCAGCAGAGATTTTGTGTATTTCAAGCAGGTAGCTTTTGTCATTAATTAGAAGTTCAGTGATATTTCATACTGAAAAACTAGTCAGATCATTTGTGAAAAATTCACTAAGAGGATAAGTAAGTTTTTAACCTCTGGGAGGGTGAATCTAGGTTAGATGAACTTCAAGTTTAGAAATAGTGTTTCCACATAAAATCAAAGCGAGACATGCTCATAGATGCTAGTCAAAGCAAGAAAAATACTTTTTCAAAGGTACAAATAGGTGTATCAGCAAGCTGTGAGTGTCGGAAATGTGAGGAAATGTATATGTAAGACAATAATGGCAATACTGACAGCTAGAAGATCTTGAAATGACTTTACAGGCAGGAAAGATGTATTTTAGAGGAACAGTCTGTCAGAATCTGAAACTGCCTTAGGCAGATGATATGTGACTAGATGCCTGTTTGTACTTTTAGTGACATAGGATATTGGAACATAGTTGATGATCTGGCATGAAGGCAAGTCTTTGTCTCTTTCCTGTGGCTAAAGAATTATCAGAATTTCTGGATTGTGCTTATGTGTCTCAGGGTGATGTAGGCATCATTTCCTTTTGGGGAAAAATCAGGATTAATATTAGGAAGGGTTATATACAGACAGACAAGCACACAGAGAAAATACTTCATGCAGATGGAGCAGAAACATGATCTGAGGAGCACAGAGCATTTCTGGGAGCCACGAGAAGCAAGAACGAAGCAAGAAAGGGTTTGTCAGGAGAGCCTGCACAATTGTTCATGGTCCTGCTGATTTTGGACCTCTGATCCCTAGAAATATGAAACATATTTATGTTGTGAGTCACAGATGTGATTGTTAAAGCAATCCTTGTTAACTAACACATAGCACATTGTATTTTCACTAGCTGATATACTGTAATTTAAATAAAGTTGATGATGAAAATGAGGGAAAAATATAAGATATTTATACTATAAATCTAAATGTCTGTGGTGAACCTTTGTACTTCAGTAAAGTGTAGAAGTCTCACTTTGACTAACTTTGTATACAGATAATTACAAAATAAGCAAATACATTGAGGACAACAATGTGCAATGCAAAAACTATGCTCGAAATACCAGTCATCTTAATCTTCTAAATGTATACTATGCCTGATGTCATATCAAGTATTACTATACTCTCATTAAAGTACATTGTTTAGAAAAATGTATAAAAAAGAGAGACAAGAATAAAAATTTAAGATTTCAAGAAAGCATGGTGTAATATTCAATCATATGTCCCATTTTGCATAACTATATCTGTTAATCTGAGCAACAGATTTGATGATAAAAATAGATAATATATCATTCATTGTTAATCAGCTATTCTTCATTCAAAATTTGTTATATATATATATATATATATATATATATATATATATATATATTGTATATTACTGTTTCTGCATGGGTTTTGTTTTTTTATTCGTTTTTATTTTACTCTTCAAAAAAGAATAAAAGACCTGGCAGGATTAAAAAACATTGAACAGGGTGATTGGCTTGCTGACATGAATTCATGTTTGGTGAGACCTTTGGTGAGATATGCTCCCAGGCTGAATGTTTATGCCTAGAAGAGGTGATAGACAAAAGTGCCAGTTGCCGTGGTGATGGTGATATTTTAAAATTTTGTTTGTATTTTTCAATTTTTAACAGAATATGAAATAGTAATAAAAATTGCATTGGTATAGAATTTTGCTGAACAAAGTATTATTAATTTGACTGTATTTGTTGTATCACATAGTGTTGTCTACAACTTAGTTACTCAGATTACCAGGTATAAGAATGAAAAATTCAAAAAAGGAAGAAAGAAAAAAAAAGGTATAAGAAATCTAGAAGAGAGAGAGAGGAAAAAAATGAAAAAAACAAAACAAAACGAAGAAAGTAAGCATTAACTGCTGCTTTCTATAGACCAACAGAAATGTACAGTACAATTATCCAAGGCATCCTGCTTACATACGTAGATACATTTCTTTTCTTCAATCCCTTTCCTGTCCTTCTCAACTCAGTAATTTCTTCCTTTTGGACAGATTAATTCCTTTTACACAGGGTTTGTTGTACCCTTCAGATTTTATTTACACTTTCAAATTCTTATGCTAGGTAGACAATATGATGTTTTTACATGTAGATCTGATTGATTTCACTTGAGTATGATCTCTAGTTGCATCTGTCTACTGAAAAAAGCCTCAAATTTATAGTTTTTAGTGGCTCAATAATACTTTGTTGTACAAAAATTCCTTATCTTCTTTATTAATTTCTCAGTTGATTGGCATGTAAGTTATGTCCAGGATTTAACTATGAGAAATTGAGCTGCTATAAACATGAGTGTACATAAATTGCTGTGGTATGATGCTTTTACTGCTTGTGAAAAAATACTCAGGAGAGGAATAGCTACATTGAATGAAACCTACCAGTCTAGCTTTTTGAGAAATCTCCACACTAACGTCTATAGTGGTTGCACCAATGGGCACTCTGACCAACAACAGAGATTTCCTTTTACCCTATACTCCCTGTAGAATTTGTTATTGACTGCTTCTCAATGATAATCATTCTTTCTGGGGTGAGATGGTATTTAACTGTTATTTAATTTGCATTTCTAGAAAGACCAATGATGCTGAACATTTTTCATATATTTATTTGTCATTTGTATTTCTTTATCTGAGAAATAACTATTCATCTGATATACCCATTTCTCAGTTGAGTTTTTGAAATTTGGGGGCCTGATTTTTAAAAATTATTTATATATTCTAGGCAGAAGACCTTTGTCAGGCCAAAACTAATCAGAAGTGAAACATATTATTACATATAGGTTAAGGGCACAATTCAGCAGTAGGAGATGATGATTACAAACATGTAATAGCAAATATCAGAGCACACAATTTCATAAAACAAGCAGTAATGGACATAAAAATTCATATAAAGATCAAGAGACTTTTTATGAATGATGTCAGTATATCTCTGTCTTTGCTATCACATATCAAATCAGAGATGTCAAATTCATCCACATTTTCAAATAGTCATAATCAATATCTAGAAGTTGTTCCATCCAACAATACTAATTGCACATTCTTCTTACAGTACATGGAACTATGTCCAAAGTAGACTGTATATTTAGTAGACCATATGCTTAAGTAAATACAAAATAAGTGAAATTATCTTGTGCATACTGTTAGATGATAGTACAGTGAAAATAGCAATAAATCACTCAGAAATAAACAACAAAACCTAGGCAGATGCATTGAAGGAAAACTATATCCTTTTGTATAATCAGGAGATCACACCTAAAATGCGGCAAAGCTTGACTTAGATAATCTCCAAATCATTCGCACTGTATTTCAGAATTTATGATTAGTTTTCTCAATAAATATTATTGATCTGGTAATTCATAGAGAGATAAAATGGTTTAAGCCATTCTAGAATATTGGAAACCTGTATTTTGTACCATAATTTCTACTCCAGCCTGAGAAGAAACACTACATCATGTAGAAACTTATAATTAGCAAAATGAAGTGGTTTACCTCTTGCTTTATAAATCCTTACTCTGAATTACAATTTCCTTAACATTGTCAAGAATGACAGTTATATCTTCAGTGAGTAATTTCTCAGGGATCTTATCAGTGCCAAATGATATTTAATATTTTCCCATAATTAACTTATAAACCAGGATGCTTGTATGTAGGGATCTGTTGGTATCTCAGTGTGATCCATTCTACGTGGGGAGAAACTGTGGCAGGAATGAGGAAAAAATAGTCAAAAAGACAAGAACTGTGGTAGGTGTTGATTGCCTGTTTGGGGAGAGGGCACCCAATAATGTGGATACTTATTACACCTTTGCAATGTTAGTAACATGAGGCACAAATTTACATAGTGATTAATAGTTGTTACTAGCCCATCAGGATGGGTATCTCATGACTGATGTAGCTTCTCTGCTTTGGGAACTGAGGCCTAGCCCATGTATACCCATTTGCCCAATTTTCTAGATTCCATAAGCTTGTAGAATCAAGAATTTATTTCCAATGTGTGTTTGTGGTAAGGAAAGATTAATCTGAGTAAATAGTAACTCATCAGAAAAGCAGTAAACACAAATTGAGCATTCATATTTAAGCATGAAGCATAGAAAAACTCATATTTTAGTGAGATAATGTTTTAGTGAGTTTAGAGTACAGCCTGCAAATGTGCATACCTAAAAAGTTCCTATTCAAGGTTGAGGCTGTTAGAGTTTGTGGTTGTTTTCAATATAAAATTTTAGGTCTTGTACTTTATTTTGAAAATAAAAATATATATTTAAAGGTTTCCTGAGTAACTTATACGCACAATAAATTTGGTAAAACATAAAACTTGGGGAGATTAATTGGCGATCAATTCCATGAGGAGATATTAAACCATGGAGCAACTCCAATTTGTTTGGAGAAAACAATATATAATAAAGCTTGTTATGCCTTCAAATTGAAATTGAAGGTTTTTGGTAATCTTTAAGTCTTCTGTCTTCTTAGGGTATTTGTATATTTTAGGACTTATAGACATGTACTTAAGTATGCATTCAAATTAATACTTAAGTGCATATATGATTGAAACACCACCAAGTGATGTCATCACATATCTAGAAGCAACTTTCGAGAAATTAAAATCTTTTCTTGACGAAGAACTGTTATGTAGGACATTATCATCATTTGTAGACATCATACATGGAGTTAGGAAGCAAGAAGTTTATTGGAAATATGTATAACTGTTTTGAATTAAAGTTTAAGAGAATTTCAGTAACCCCCTAATTCTTCCTAACTAAAGTTAGTATTGAAAACATCCTTAAAAACATGATCTATCATGCACTGGGGAGTTTCGTTCAGGTATAAAACCATATGCTTATCTGTCTTTCTTCATATTATGTGTAGATGGAATAGATAGTAAATGGGTAATAGAATTCATGAGAGAATAAGCTTTGTTTTGTTATAATCTTTTTTTTCCTTACTTCTCAGTGTAGCCCTGTGAAACACTGAAATGGAACCCTTGTTATTTGAAGAGCATTATTTTTATTGTAGACATGATAAAAGCAAATAAGATTTAGTGGAATTTCTGTTATAAACTGAATTATTTCATATTTTACAAAATAGAGAGTATCTTGTAATGAATTATAAATATAAAATGTTCATGATCACAATCAGTCATACTTCATATGTAGCAAAATAGTGCTGGTTAAAATTTGCATATAAAAGGGGCCAGGAAGACAACTCTGTGACACAATTGCCTGTCTGGCAAGTGCAAGATTGTGAGTTCAAACTCTGGTACATGCGAAAATAAAAAATAAAAAATGCATATAAATAAGTAGAATCGGGGCCAGGGAGATAGCTCCATGGCACAAGTTCCTGCTTGGCAAGTGCAAGGTTGGGAGTATGAACCCCATTCCTGCTAAAAAAAAATAATAAAAATAAGCAGAATCACAGATACTTCCAAATAAATATTTACATTCTTACACCAGACAAGAGAAAAAGTGTTAATTGTGCCTGTATATTTCCCAGCTTCCTATCTTTTACTTTCTGTACCGCTGTTCTCTTTAGAGCTAATAAGAGTTGGTTGAAGACCCTTACAAATCCTTAGAGATTGTGTTTTTCATTTCAAAGAATTTTGCTGTCTGGTTCTGTGTATTTCCTTCCATGAGTATAAGTGCTTGGATACTTATCTTCAGAAATGTTCTAGAAGTACATGCTCAGTAGTCAGATGCCACAATGGACCTCTTAATATGCTCCTCCTATTTCACCTTCCTCAGACCCTGTCTGGTAACCCACCCTCCAACTATTTGTAAATATGAACTAAATAATCAAGAAACTACCTCAAAAGAATACAGTACTTCATTTCAATATTTGCATTATGCATAAAAGTCAAGAATTCAAATAACTAAAATGAACATATGTCCATAATAATAATTCAAACAATGATTTTCAGACCTATGAAACAGAAATGTATATATCATTTAATCACAAATATAAATAGTAGCCTTCAAAATTATTAGATGATATACGTTTTTGAGAAAATTTGTAATACTGGGTTTACACTATTTGTAACAACTTTCCCTGATAATCCGTGATACTGAGTTTATTTGTTTGTGGTTGTGTCTACTAGTTATCCAATGTCTTCATTAATTTCATACCAGAATTTCAGAAATACAATTTAGATAACACAAATTCTGCCCCTACTCTCAGTGATGGAGATTTAATACAAGGATATAAATTTTTCACATTGAGAAATATCCCCTGACCCTTTATGTAAAGTCTGAGATAGTGTGTAGCTATGTTATGGGTAAGACAACAATATGGAATGGATTAATTTTTGAAGAAAAGTTTTAAAACTCCACAGTTTAACAGAAGCAAATATACAGTAACAAAAAAAGCTAATAAATGCAAAAAAAATTTGTCTTCTGATTTTTGCCGAGGTGACCCATTTTAAATCATTTATGTGTGCTAAGGTTGCTGTTTAAAACACAGAATGCAATAGAAATGCTTAATGTCAGAGTACTTCTCCACTTTACTTTTCTTGTACTTATTTTAGTTATCTCAATGAATAGAATGTCCATATTTCTACATTGTATAGTGGTACAATATATGTACTATGTATTTCTTAACAGAAAAAATACAGTTACCAATTGTAGAGATAAGGACCAAGCATCTTAAGTAGAGAACAATAAAGCCCAAGGACAGCTGTAGGGGGTTACTTGGGGATTCCTGAAATCTGAATTCAAGGAAGCAGATAACCTGGTTATTCTAATGGCTCCTTGACTGTTGTCTCTTCCCTTGCCTGGGATGTTACTGGTTGTCTCCTCCCCTGCTTGGAATGTTTTCAATTAGCATTTGTATTAACCTAATGTTAGGTAAATGGTGCTAGAAGTAGTGGTCTCTAGTCTGCATTCCCCACAACAGTTATGCAAATTCTGTAGGCTGTCCTTTGGTATCCAATAAAAGCAAGATTCTTCTGTAGGTTGAGGCTCACTTCCAGAGAAAGACAAATCTCAGTGAGTCCTCTGAGCTAAATTCATCGGGTTTTTCGTCGTTCCTTTTGGCACCGACACTAAAACATTACGACAACATATTATGTATTTTATTCACAAATTGTAGAGACTTTTTACACATTCATTTAGCTTTACTTTGAATAACTTCTAAAATCATTGTTATAATCCTCAGCAAACTAGTATAAGAAAAGGAAAACTGCCATACCACAATGATGGTATGCTTACAGCAGAATGGTTTTTATTAGCTAAATTTTTCAAATAGCTCAGATGCTTATTAACATAGGTTAAGGAAAGTTTAGTATTTACATACACATGAGTGCTGCATGACCATAAAGATGGAAACCTTGAGAAATGTCTAGGTAAATGTGTGTACATTAAAACCATAATTTTAAGTGAAATAAATCAGACACACTTTTAAACATCAGTCTTTTTCTTGTTTGAGAAACCAAAAGAGCAAATAAGAACCAGAATATATGCTAGATAGTTGTAGGAAGAAAATATTTAAATGAAAAAAGGTAGGGGAAGTGAAAAGGGAAGAAGGGAAAAGAAAAAAAAAACAATGTGAAGAAAAATTAAACCAAAGGGTTTTGAAATAATAAGGGGGGCCTGGTGAGATGGGTTAGGGGTCAAAAAACTTGCTTAGGAAAGCTGAGGCAACAGCAAGGACAATGGTTTGATTCCTCTGTCAGCCTCACCGCCAGGGCTGGCTCAGCTGGCCATAATAAATATATAAATAAATAAATTAATTAATCAATTAATTAATAAGAGGAAGAAGAGGTGTAAAGTAGGAGAAGAATGGAGAAAAAAATCAAGATATATTATGCTCTGATACAAATTTTGTATAGTGAATGTCATCATTATGTATCTGAAGTATGGTGGTACCAGGGATCAAACTCAGGACCTTGTACTTGGCAGGCAAGCACTTTTTCCACTGAGCTATTCCTCTAGCCCTATTTATTTTCCTTTCTGCTTACCTCTTGTAGTCTCTGTTAAAAGAAAACTTATAATTTTATTTTTATAATGGAATAACAATGGTATCATTGAGTAAAATATTACCTAATAAAAATATTAGTATAGGGCTAGCCAGATAGCTCAGTGGATTAAAGCACCTGCTGAGGCAAATGCAAAGACAAGTGTTCCATGTCCTACTGTGCTGTGCTGGTCCTACCCTTGGGGCACGCTGTGATGGTGATTGAGACTAGGCAATGTGGCCAAGTTGCCACAAGCCTATAATCCCAGCACTTGGGAAGATGAAAACAGGAGAATAACTACAAGTCCAATCTGTGTAATGAGACCCTGTAAATCCTGTGCTAAACACATTGAAAAAAATATTATATGAGTAAGTTAACTTTTAGGCCACATAAATCAGAAATTTTTTTGAATCTTTGTGTGTCTGAGAAGATATATTTTATGTTCTATGACACTTTTGACAGAAAATTTTATTGTCTCTATTTAAAACTCTAAAAATAAACGTATCAAAACCTACAAAATAGATATAACATAGGTGGTTATCAAAACTAAATGATATGTAATTATATGAGATTATCGTTTGGGTCACTTTGAATACTTAAAATATTTTATTGTAGTTCTTGTATCTGAAATTTGTATACATTCACATGCAATATTTTTGCTTTTAGCTTTTTCCTTCCAGTTACTGCAACCGTTGAAAACTGCATTCTGACTGTTTATCCATATTTGGCAATATATCACAATAAGCAAAATATTATCTTAAAAGATCGTAAGTTATATGTGTCATATTTCTCTTTAAGTGATATTCTATAGGTTATTATATTCTAAGACTAACAACTACAAATAGAGTAACTTTTGATACTGTTTTTAATATCTTTATTCATTTCATTTTAAACTTATATAAATCAGATTGTTCATATTGATTGAATACAATGATGTATCTTCATCTATTTTGAGCTATACAGTGTTAAAATCAGAGTAATCATTTGTATCTCAAACTTAAAACTTCTTCATGTCGGATATATTAAAAACCCTTTTTTCTGCAGTTCTTAAAATATATAGTGTAGGGCTGGGGAGATAGCTCAGTAGAATAAGCAATTGCCTAGCAAGCACAAGGTCCAGAGTTTAAATCGTTGTACCACAAAAAGAAAGAAAGAAATATATAGTTAGTATCATTATCTGAGTTTTCCCTACTATTCAATAACAAAACAGAATGGCTTGCCCTTAGTTGTAATTTAATACATGTTGAACAGCTTCTATTTTCTTTCTTTCCTACTATCTTCAACCTTTGTTAAACATCGTTTTCTATGAGATTGATTTTAGATTCCACATATACATGAAGGTCATTAAGATGTGTTTATTTTTTCCCATTTGAATGAGTTGATAGTAATAGTACAATATGACAGTTTTTCAGTTTTTAAATTTTGTTAATTTTAATGAGAAAGAAATAACGAGACAGTTTCAAATCAGGTTAGTAGGACAGTTACAATAATTAGTACACTGCATATTGTTGTCTTCATTGTAGTTGTTCACAGTACAAGATCCATACATGATATCTTTTCTAAACACTATGATTACAAATCTTTCTTCTCATTGAACTAAGAGAAAGTAGCTGTATGTATAGTCCAATAGTCCATAATAGTAGTGGGTTATCAAGAGAACTGGCAATGTCAGAAGCTGTTGACTTGAGCCTTTTACAACTCAGCATATTAATCTGACCTCACTTTTTATTCCTCATGGTTAAATTTTTCTTCTCGATGGTTAAGACCAAGATAAAGCAAGACCTGTATAACAAAACATGTAACTTTTGTATCTCACAAGGTCATTAAAATCCTCTGAGGATATGCTGAAACTATGGACAGTGTTTCTTAATTCATAAGGTTGGCACCTTGGTAAAGGAGATAAATTATTAAGAAGATAATTAAGAGCTGTGAGTCAATGGAAGTGTTAGGATTGTGATAGTTATTGTTGATGTTAGGTATCTGTAATGGCTGTATAAAAGAGATGGTATTTGTTTAGAGGCTGACAAGTTTTGTTTTTCAACGAGATAGTCTGAGCAAATGACAACACAGCAAAAGCAAAGCAGTATGATGGGAGATATAAGGCAGGAAATGAAGGCAATGAGGAGTTCCATTGGTAAAGTGCTTGAATCCTTTATTCTATATTAGGTATCTTCTCTAGTTTTGAGTATAAGTATTTCAGAAAGAGGAATTACTGGGATGCAAGATGAATTAAGATGAGACAGAAAATAATGGATAAACTAAGAATGGCTACAGAGGAAATTGAGAGACAAACTAAGATCTAAAGATATATAATTAGAGATGGGAATAATTATTTCAAGAAATCTATCATGAGTAGTTCACAATAATATGAGTCAAGTTAGTAATACATGATGTAGTCTTGTTTTAGGATTTTATATGTTATCACCACAAAGGTGTTATGTTAATTAGATTCATTTACATATTTATATATGCTAATTCGATGGCTTTAATGATCCCACAATATATGTAAAATATAAAGCAAAGGTTTGTACTAATAGTGTTTAGACATGATGTCATGTCTACGTTTTTTCCTCTGAAGAACTACTATACACACAATGTGCAATATAAGTGTGCTACTCAACTGTTTTGAAACTGTTTCATTGCTCTTTTATCCTTTCTTCTCATTAAAACGAACAAAAATATAAAAGATCCCATACACTATAAAACAAATAAAGTTATTTGTCAATTATAAAGTAATGAAGTATGCCTAGAGATATATTTCACTGATAAAGCACTTTCACAGCATGTGCAAAAAATTTGGGTCTATCTCTAGCCTCGAAAGAAAACAAAACCAAACAAAAAGAAATAGTAGAGTAATGTAGAAAGATAGATAAGAAGTAGAAAAAATAGGCAAGCAATGTAGAAACCCTAGGAAAGAAGGCAAGCTAGAGATGGGAGGAGCACTGCTGGAGTAAGTTGTAAAGAAGCAAGAGAATAAAAAGGAGGGGAAAGGTTTCACGTGCATGGATAATAAAATCCTAAATTTCAGTGCTGAATTAGAGACTTTGGCTGCTTTCAACCAGTTTTCCCATAATATTTTTTGTATCTTTAAATATTTATCACTCTTATGAGACCTATTCAAATCGATTCTCTATTAATCTCAAGAAATGATGGCTTTTTGTTTTAATTTCAGAACAGGAAAAATCTTGCAATAACACTCTAAAGTTCCAAACACTAGCATGTATTCAAACTCATCATTTCTCCTTTTACTCAGTTCACTAAACCAGGACTCAGTACCCTCTCCTGCCTTAGGCCATTCATTGCTCCAAATCATATAACCTAGGGACAAGACCAAAGCAGATAACGTTGTATATCTTTGCTCCACAATTTTTACCCCCTTAACTTCAACTGAGTTTTCCAGAAGACAGCAGGGAAAAGAAAGAAAACTATGTTGTCTTAGGAGAATTTCAAACAAAGAAAAGAGAAAAACAATGAAAAATGTTCTTATTTCTTTTCCCTAAACTTAACATCATAAGTATCACATCCCAAGGAGAGGGAGTAAAGTATACCTCAGCTCAGCTCTCTTTAACAAGATTTGGCTACTGGGAATAGCTATAACTGATGATTACTCCCCACATCTGTTTGAACTCTCTTAAGGCCTGCATATACCATATATCTATGAGTCTTCTCTAATTTCTGTGACTTCCTTCAAACATCTTTTATGAATTTATCCTTCTCCTTCCATAACCTTGCTTTATATGCAGTGTCACCCCTGTTCCATTCTACCTTTCATGACTTCAGCTGCAATTTACGGGTTATTAGTTTAACTTCCCAGTGGTTCAAGAATTCGTAATTAGACAATGGTCTGGACATCTTTCACTGAATTCACATCCACACCCTGAAAGCAGCATGAACAGATAGCCATGTGATCCAAACTATGTTATCAGTATATTAATGCTGCCTTTAAAGAAATCCCTCACAACAAACTGAGGACCTCATGACCTTGGATTTCTTCTTATGGATAAAAATACATGTTTTAGATGATTTCTATAACATGTCCACAATTTATCTGCTCAGTTATACTGTTGCCAAATGTTTAAATAAGATTTTGTAGTTGCACAAGACAAACAAAATTAAACAATGAGTATATACATAAACTTCTCTATGTGTTTAGAAGCATAAATTAAATATGCATTTTGGTGCCTGGATTTAGGTCATAGCTTTTGGCTTTTCTTAACCACTACTGTGTTGGTGCTACTGAGATTTCCACTTTTACAAATTCTGTTACTGCAAAATTGAAATACAGATTAACATCTGTTCAAAATACACGTCACTATTAACCTGTCCATGAACTCAAGAAATTATTTTTTTAGTTGCAGCCATTTTCTTATATTTATTTTGAACATCATGTGTGGAAGAAATGTTTAAACTATTTTATATATGCTTGACCATGGTAACCTTAAGCACTTCATTCTGTAATAATAACTTTTAGATACAACAATTGCTTAATGAAATAAATTTTATTTACAAAAAATATCATCCTTCACTTTTGCTTATTTATCATCTTATTTATTGTATAATTGATTGTTAGTCTTAAATATGAAATTTGAGTTAAATTGGTTATGGATTCTTAAATTTTTTAATCACTGTGGTTCAATGTGTCATTTGTAGATAAAAATCAAAATCCTATGAAGAGTCGAGGGAGTTTTTTACTTCCCAACATGGATTCTAAATTATTCACACCTCCTTCAGTAAAACTAGCACCTATTGCTTCTAGCGTATACAATGCACATTCTAAAAGAGAAAGCTACTTTGTTGGTATGTAGCAAGTATTTACTATCCTTTTCCAAAGCAGTCAACGTTGTGCTCTTATTTTCTTTTAATTTAAAGTTCAGTTTCTTCAATAAAGAGATTCATCATGGGAAAAAAAACATGAATTTGCTATTAGTCTTCAGTGGTTCATCTGCTTCTGCAGTGTTCTCTAATTATTAGCAGGACAAGTTTTCTTGGTGCAATTTTTACTGAGAGTACATTTTTATAGTCAAAATTGTGTACCAAATAGTTACATTTATTAAGTTGCTTTGTAAAAAGACTTAGGAATAGTGGCTTATATACATCCCAACAAACGTGACAGTAATATTTAACTGAAGTAATCTAAAGTTAAATACCTTCTGGATCTCCTACATTACACTTTGAGCACAGTTTAGAAACTAGAACTAGGGATTTTTATTTTGTTATCTAGGTGAATCCAAGCTTACCTGTCTTTACATGTGGTGGTCATATATAAATATATAAATTTGCTATTAGTTAAAATTGAGTGTTCTAGTATTCCTTTTACTGATTTGGAGAGAAAAACATGTTTCTGAATCTGAAGCCAAAGAGTTGTCATGTTGTCAAGACTTTTTTTTTTTTTTTTTTTTTTTTTTTTTAATGGGGAATGTTTCCATATACTATTATTGGAAAATTATGTAAAAGCACTTCCTTCATTATAATATGTGATTTTTAAAAAGTTTTAAGTCACTACAAATAAGCATATTTTATTATGTATTTAAAAATACAGTAAGCTGTCGGGCGTGGTGGCGCATGCCTGTAATCCCAGCACTCGGGAGGCTGAGGCAGGAGGATCGGTGCGAGTTCGAGACCAGCCTGAGCTACAAAAGTCAGCTCAAGGCCAGCCTCAACTGTATAACGAGACCCTGTCTCAAACAAAGACAAAAAAAATAAAAATAAAAATAAAAATACAGTAAGCCGGATCAAATATTAAGATCATAGAATATTTTACATTGATTTTCGTTTACTTATGTATAAATATTAACAACAAATTATTTTACTCTATAGTCATATAACAATTTTTTACAAACAAATGTGATTTGGATTTTAGGAATGGAAAAACTGGCTGGACATTCAAAACTGAATAAAAGTCAAAAACCAAGTAAAGCAGGTGATGCGACTTTAGAAACTGAAGAAAAGTTTGCTGAATCTTATTTTCCTGAAGAAGGATCAATAGAATATAACTTCTATCAGAAGGCTGTAAATGCAGCTCAGATATGGTTTAGTCTCTTTGGTTGGTCTGAAGGACCTCATCTACTTTCCATTCCAGAGTCTATAAGAAGGTGAGAGTTGTATTTATTTTTCTGAATTCCTTGCTAGTATTTTTATCTAAAATATAATCTAACATATTTTGGATCATGTTAAATGAATCATGGTTCTAAATAATTTATTCTAAACTAATTAATTATGTGAATAATGAGAAGATTAAACAGATACAAATATATAAAGTATTTTTTTATGGAGTGAACGTAATTTGTAAGAGGTGTTGTGTTTTATTTTTTTTAATTTGTAGTATATTTTTAATTCATTTTTTGCATTACATATTTTCATTTTTTTGGTTTAAATGTACTTTTACATTTCTTCTAAACCTCATATTAGGCAAACACTGAAAATGTCCTGATCTCAGTTTCTGAACCTTTGAATTAATAAAGTGTAAATCACGAGTAGGAAAATTTTTTTAATTTAAAAAGTTTGGAATATACATCGCAATACGAAAAATCTATCTGTATGAGATCTAGAGTATAGTCAGTTATAGAGAAGGTGTTAATACAGCAAACAACTCACTTTTCTGTAAGCCTTTTGATCTTTGGCAGCATGCTTTGACCTGCTTTCAAGTTGTGTTTCGTTACTGAGTTTTATAGACCATGTAAACTGCAGTGCTTGTATCAGATAAAATAGTTTTGTCTTTAAAATAAGAATTTAGGCACCTTCATTCTGTTGCTGACAGTGAAGTGGGATCACAGAGCTTTGCTGTCTCTTCTTTCAGGTTTGGAGTATCCTGAGGGCTCTATGAGAAATATGATTTTAATTTTGGCGTCCCCTTTTAGGAAATTAACTTAGACAAAAATATGATGAAATCATTTTATATGTTCAAAACTTTCCCTAACAAAAATATATTGTTTTATTTAAATGCTTGATTTAAAGAAAAAAAACTTGTTTCAGAATCTGAAACCAATCGTTTGTTTCTATCACACTTTGATATGAGGTTTATTGTCTGATATGCAAAGCCACAGGGACTACAGATAGAAATTTTCCCTTTATTTCAA
>PVJA010009730.1:33434-59878 GCA_004027025.1 Myocastor coypus
TTTTTGAGACAGGGTCTCATTATGCAGTTGAGGCTGGCCTTGAGCTCACTTTTGTAGCTAAGTCTGGTCTCGAACTCGCACCGATCCTCCTGCCTCAGCCTCCCGAGTGCTGGGATTACAGGCGTGCTCCACCACGCCCGGCTACCAGGAAGTTTTTTAGAAAAGTTAGTGTATTATAACTTTTCACTTTACTCCTTTGGTGTTTGTTATAGTGACTATTTTATATCCTATGAGTTTAAATTCAATTTTTAACCCCTTAATGATATCGTTTCATTTTGAGAGACATCACTGGGTAAGCATATCAAACTTGTGATTTCTTGTCTCCCTTTGTAATTTCCCTGAAAGAAGTACTAGTATCTTCCTTATGTATAATTGAGATTATTTATATTTTTAAGTATCACTCTTTTACTTCTGCTCACATTGGTAAAAAATTATTGATGAAGTTATGTGCTTCTCTGTTTCCTACACCATCTTATGCTGACTTTCTGTAACTAATTTTTTTAAATTTAATTGTAGAATTACTTTTTTAGTGTTTATCTTATTTTTATTTTTCTTTCTTTCTTTCTTTCTTTCTTTCTTTCTTTCTTTCTTTCTTTATTTATTTATTTATTTATTTTGGCTTTTTGAGACAAGGTCTCACTGTGCAGTTCAGGCTGGCTTTGAGCTCACTTTTGTAGCCCAGGCTGGTCTCGAACTCGCAGCGATCCTCCTGCCTCAGCCTCCCAAGTGCTGGGATTACAGGCATGAGCCACTACGCCTGGCTAGAATTACTTTTAGTTACAAATTTTATCACTTTGCTAAACTTTAATGACAACTCAGAAGTTTTTCTACTAACTTTACTTCTTTCATTTTTGCAGTTCTTGAAATTGCAGTGATGTTTTCTGTTCTTTATTTTAATATTTAATATAATACTGAATGATAACTTTTTCCGATGTTATTTAAATTCAATATTATTTGCTTGTCAGTTTACATTTATTATAGGTCATTTACTTATGCTATTCTGTTATTTGTCATAGCACAAAGATGAATGCAGTTACTCATAAATGGTAGTGTACACTTCTAGATATTAAATATAAATTTTTTAAGGGTGGATTCTGAGACTAAATAATACAAATTTTTCAAAATATTGTAACTTATTGTTTTTGATTAAATCTTCTATATTTTAACCTGACTCATCAGACTCATGTCATTCTTATTTTTCTCCTGATAAAGTGGAATGCTGTCATAGTTTAAAATCTTTACTGTGTTATTTTGTTGAATAATAACACATTTCACATTCTTGGGTACTGCCTGGAAAAAAGCACCAAAAACTGTTGAATAAAAATTACTGCTGTCCATGTTACAAAATTACTCTGTATTATTTTTTTAACTTTATTTATTTATGTTATGGCCAGCTCAGCCTGCCCTGGGGGTGGGGTTGACACAGCATGTGGAGCTGGGGAGCGAATCGTGGTCTCTGAGTTTGCCTAAGCTTTAGACTGCTGAGCTATCTCATGGGCCCCTGTACTATTCGTTTTGATGGAATTTCTGAGTGATTTAATTTAGCTGAACAAGAGACTTCCAAGGTCATATATTGTTTGAGTTCTTCTGTTATCAGGCAGGTCTGTTAAAATGCCTCAAGGATTAAAGGTATTCCACATCCTTCTTCAATAGAGTGAAAAATCAATAGTCAAGACAAAAGTGGTGCTAAAGTTTGTAAGTGAAGGGTAAAAAGGTAAGGGGAAAATAGACTTTTACAGAGTGAACTTGAGCCAGCAAGAGAGAAAAGGATAAAAGAAGCACAGATAAAAGCACAACTTGTGTGTAGTAGACGGTGTGGGCTACCAAGAAATGTCGCCATGGTAGTTTCTCCTGGAATCTGTGTCCTTACATATCATCCACATCTTTAGGGAGCCCCTGAGAAGTCTTATGTGAGCTTTCCTAGGAATTGAGGAATTGTTTGACAATGTCCTGAAAACTTGTGATTGACAAGCCCAACTTATTTCCTCAGTCATCATTGCTATACCTTACCTCCTATAGCTCTTCTGCAACATTACCTGCACTACTCTGTCATCTGAAATCATCATGTTTATGATAATAGGTGTAATGACAAATTTGGGGGTAAAATATTGATTCTTTCAGTCTTCTAGACATTTTTGTTAATCTATTTTTGCAATTAATGAAATTAAATTCTGAACATGGGATTCTTTTTCATCATTCAATTTTTTGTCATTCAGTAGGCTTACCCATATTTAAATGTAATAATTTAATAATTATTCCATCTCTTTTATTGATACATGCCCCTCTGTATTTTCGCTATGGTCTCTTTCTTAATCTCCTATTAGAAGTGCACTGAAACTACTTGATTAATTCTTTATAGCCCTCTCAATTATGTTTTATGCTTTTCACCTCTTTGGTTCTTACTGTCTCTTATTGCTTTTTCATATCCTCTACTGTTCTGTTAAATATAGCATTTAAATTTTATTTTTCAGGTAACCTTTAACTATTCTGCTTTTTTTTTTTAATTTTTTTTTTTTTTTTTTTTTTTTTTTTTTTTTTTAATTTTTTTTTTTTTTTTATTTATTATTTTTATTCTTGTTTCAGAACCTTTGTTGGTTTATTCAGTCATTTTTATGCCCGGCTCAGCCAGCCCCGAGAGCAGGGCTGGTGCAGCATGTGGTGCCGGGGATCGAACCGTGGTCTCTGAAGCCGCCCAAGCTTCCTCAAGCTGGTGCTTTAGACCACTGAGCCATCCCGCCGGCCCCTTATTCTGCTTTTTAATTTCTGTATAATTTAATCTTTTTGAATGTTATTTTCCATATAATATTAAACCAACTTTTCTTCTTTGTCCTCTCATAATAAGAACTTAAATCATTTTTAAATTTGTCTACCAATTATCAGTGATACCAATTACAGTGGTGAAATCTGTACATACATTGATATATTTAGTTATATTATAGAAATATAACTTTATACAATTTCAAGGCTGTTAATAAACACCTTTAGATGTGCAATTTCAGTATATTTTTATTATGATGCAACGTTTTACGCCGATGAAATTAATTTATGCTTTGTGACATAAATGGTACTTTACTCAGGAATATTGATGTATTATCTTCTAGTTATTATTTATGTAATATTTTTTATTTCTATTACATCAATCACTTTGTTTCCTATGGTTTTTGCCTGTTTATTTTCAGACAGTTTTTCACTATATAGTGTAGGCTGGCCTTCAACTACGTTATGTAGCAGAGACTGATCTGAAACTCAGTGATTCTCCTGCCTCAGCCTATTGACTGCTGGTATTACAGGCATGTGCCAGCACACCTGACATTTTAAAATATATTTTATCTCTTTTTTAAACTAACCTAATCTTGAACCTTCTTTCTACTTATTTTTTAATCTGTTTCATTAATGTGAACTTATTCTTGCTGTGAGTATAACTATTATAAACTAATATTTCAATGCGAAATATTTTTAAGGGCCTTTACCTTTCTGTTTACTTTGTGCTCCATTTCTGTTCTTCATGGCAATTTCTTGAATTGAAAATAAATCTTTTGTTCATTTACTTATTTACTGTCTACTTGGTTAGTAGTTAGAATTTTTCTTACTACTTACTGATCATGTTGGACATTGTACCATGCATTCTTAACTTGTAATCATATAATGACTGATAAGTTTAGTTTTTCATTGATGTTCCAAGGACCTCTTGTATTTCATTTTCTTCTCTACTGAAATGTACTACTATTTTGTGTATTGTAATTATATCGAGAAAGTAAAGCACATGAGCAGACATCTATGTATATATTGTATGCATATATGGCCACATATTAATATATATATATATACATATATATATATATATATATATATATACTAATTTGATTGTTCATTGTGCTGCATTTTTCCTGCATTATCTATCTACTTGGTAGATAGATGTTTTTCTTTTTGTTAAAAATTCTTTGTAAAGGGTGGCCTGATAGATCAGTGGACTGAAGTGTCTACTTAGGCAGAGTATAGTGGCCAGGGCTCAATCCCCCAGCATGCCACAATGGCCCTTGTGTATAATCCCAGAGCTTGGAAGACTGAAAACAGAAGAATTAAAGAGTTCAATCTCTGTAGTGAGATTCTGTAGACACTATAGATCCTGTCCTAAATACATGAAAAAAAATTCTCTTTAGACATTTGAATCAATATACTATTATCTTTTGGAATAAATTTAATTCATTTGCATTGTGTTTGGATTTTGCCAGCTTCACTATGATTTGCTGAGATGTTTATAGCTATTTTTATTAAAATTAGTAATGATTCTTATATACATAACCTAATTTTTTATTGACATTTTTTTCTTTTTTTTGGGGGGGGGACCGGGGTTCAAACTCACAACCTTGCACTTGCCAGGCAGGCACTTCTGCCATGGAGCTATCTCCCTTGGCCCCCTTTTATTGGCAGTTTTGAAAAGCCTGCAGCCAATAAACTGTTAAGTCATCTAACTGCTCTATTCTTTCTGGCTTGTCTCTCTCTTTCTCATAAGTCTATATTTTACATTCTTTAGTCTTGCCATATTTCAACATGAATATTTTCTCATGGTGTACATTCTAGTGTGGTAAATCTCTCTGCTTGATTCAATTTGTTATTCAATTCACATTATTTTCTCAATTTCATTCATTGCATTTTTTAATTCTGAGATTTCTGTTCCATAAATTTTTGTTATATGTACTTTAGCAATAAAGTAATAAATCTTGAATATAGTACATACAAGTAAGTTAAAATGTGTCTTACATCCGCTATAGCTTGTGGACCTATATGTCTATTTTTATTTTATGTTAAAATATAGAAGTAGAAACTTTCTTCTTGGTCTCTTAATTATGTTAATTTTCTTCATGAAATATGTGTCTCTTTGCTGGTAGTTTCAAGACACACTTGCTCTGTTATATCCAGTTAGTTTTGAGGAAGATAAAGAAGTAATGGTGAGATAACTTCTGTAGGGTCAGTCATTAAGTAGCAGAGTTAAATTTTAATTAATGGAAGTATATCTGTTACCAAATGCAGTGTACTTTCTCCTGAATTATGCTGTAAAGCCTTTATACCACAATGAGGATTATCGTTTGAAATGGTCTATTGAATATTATTTATTTTTCAAGATAAGCTACTGATGTAGTGATTCTGATTGTGAACAAATAACTAGGCAATATAGTATCATATATTTAGAAATATCTCATGAATACTGTAATAGCAAGTAAATATGCTTGAATTTCTTTATTGAAATATTAACAAGCATCACAACATGGTGTGAGGTACTAGTGAGTAGAGATGGAAGTTTCTTATCCAAACTATAAAGAGTTATGTGGGAATAGTAGATCTGTAAAATGTATAGTTCAGATGAGATTCCTACTTATTTAACAGATTACATATATATATATATATATATATATATATGTGTGTGTGTGTGTGTGTGTGTGTGTGTGTTATGCCCTTCTACAGCATTAAAATACAAATATGAATAAAATGTGTATATATTTATTTTGCATATACTTACATGCTGAATATTTGAAATCTAACTTATAAACTGTTAGAGATATTAACTCCAATTGACACCATACAAAATTTATAGCTATGTGAGTTTAACTGCCATGCCATACTTACTCAGCAAATAAGTGATGGGCCCAGAAGCCAATCTCTGTTCTCCTTTTCAAACGCAGTCTGTAATCAATTCAATTCTTATATTTTCACAAATGGAACAGTAAATAACAATGCATGTTTAAATGGCAGCCTCAAAATCTGAGAGTATTTCAAAATTGAATTTGAATAACAAATGACAGATGAATAAAGTACGTGTTGGAATTCTTTAGCTGAATTTAATAGGAATTTAATCACTGAACATTCTTTCCTACTGTAATATTTAAAAACTGATTTTAATTGGATTTCTTTCCCACAGAGATGTACAAAAACTACAATTTTACTCAGCTTCATCACCTGAGAAATATTCCAGACAGTATGATTTTACCAAATACAATAAGACCATTTTTGATGTTGTGCTACATTTGAGTGGTGTACTGCCATCTGGAATTAGTTCAAGTCAGTCCTTACCTATGGATGACACTGAAAGAGTGATTCAACTGCTTTCTCAATATTGTTCACTTATAGATTTTCTCAAGTAAGTGCATAGATATACAAATTTAGTATGTGATTATAGCTTCAATAGATAAGCGGGTGTGTGCATGGATGGATGGATAAATGATATCTAGATAAATAGATGATAGATAAACCTTGAGATTATTTCTATTTTTAGCAAATAATAGTACACACTGTAGTATGTGGCATAGTAAAATACATACTTCCTAATAGAGAATAAGCATTCCATGATCATTTAGATTTATCCACTAAAGCAGTCGTTCTCAACATTTCTAATGCCATTACCCCGCAATACAGTTCCTCATGTTCCAGTGACCCCAAACCAAAAATAATTTTAGTGGCTGCCTCAAAATTGTAATTTTGGTACAGTTATGATTCAGAATGTAAATACCTGATATGCATTATGTATTTTCCAATGGCTTTAGGCAACTCCTGTGTTTTGATCATCCGACCCCCACTGGGGTCATGACGCACAGGTTGAGAACTGCTGCACTAAAGCAATCATTCTCTAAAATTTTATGCATCTTGGGCTGGGGACATAGCTCAGAAGAATAAGTGCTTGCCTCGCAAGTGCCAGGACCTGAGTTGAATCCCCAATACCACCAAAAAAAAAAAAAAAAAAAAAAAATATATATATATATATATATATATATATATATATATATATATATATACCTAAATGATTAGGAGAACTTATTGAATCAATTTTTTCTGACCCTTAAAAATATAATTTATTATTTAATTTGCACTCATACCAAATGACAAGGTAATACAAATAGCTCTAATCCATGAATTTAATTCTCAAATTCTCATTTTAGTCATATGTAACATACAATTTCACATAACAAAAAAGGAATGAAACCAATAAACTTTACTCCCTAAAATAGTGTTTGTGTATTCTCATGTTGTTGATACTGCTTCATATTTTGTAACTAATTTTTTAAATATTAAAATAAGTAGAAGATGAAAATTTCCAACGTGCTTGATATAATGTATACATTAATTTCATTGGTGTGTACCTCTGCAGAGATTAAATTGCAAGTGGCTATGAAAATAAAGTAGTGTTAATTAGGTTTCAGAAGGAAGTGTTGCTGAACTTATATTTAGCCTCCCTTTGTTCACTGAAATATCCCATACTTTTAGGAAGTTCTCTTACCGAACCTTCCTGTCCGGTAGCCACTGATAGAAGACCTTACTGTCCTTATTGTGCTGTTGCTCTTTCTCTCACTCTCAACTCTCCAGGTATTTTGTGCTACCAGGAATCAAACTCATCAAGTCACGTTTTCCAGGCAGGTACTATCCTGCTGAGCTATATCCTCAGGCATTTGTTAATGATAATTATTTATATAATAGGGTTAATATTCTTTGAAATATGTGCTTTTCTCTTTTACTTCCTTGTCTGTGGAATTTGCCTACTAGTTAGCTAAGTATGTTTATCTGCTGTAGTAGTGGATTTGTAGGACAGGATGTCTAGAGCAGAAATGCTTTTGAAAGATTTGATGTTTAGGATTTTATTTGCAATCAGGATTTCGTAGGCCCTAGAAATTATGAATATTGAACATTGGACATAGTACTAAAACACTTCCACTTATTCGACTCTCACAACTTTAGTAATAGTTTGAACTGGCTAAAGTTTCTTGTGGCTTAGAATGGAGTTTCTAAGTCACTGATGGAGACCAATCGAAAGGTTAGGCAACTAGTCATAGAGATTGATAACAAGAGGCATTACTGTGGTACCATCAGAGAGGCAGAAGAGTGGCAGATGGTTAGCCCTGAAGCTGAAGTACGAATGACAAAGATTTGAAAATTGTGATGTGACTGAACATGTGATGGGAGCCTATTCATTCCTAGTGAGGCTTAAAGACAAAGAATTCCTGTTTTAAGCTTCAGTGGCATATAGACAAATAACAAATAGTGTGCAAACGTAGAGAAAGGATATAGTTAAAAAGGCTGAGAGAGACACTCCTTACTGTGGGCCAGATCTCAAGACAAAAGAGGAAATAAAAAAAAATAACCCTTCTCACTAGGTACCCCTAGGAATGAGCACCAGGGATTGATATGCTAAATAGGTAGCAATAACCTTGACAGAGCCTGAATGAATTCCAGTTCGGGAAAAAAAAAAAAGGCTGAATGAATCACTAATGCCATCCCCAATTGGAAGAGACCTTGTTCCATACTCTCACCCACTTGCTCCATGACTTGCTTCCCATTTGGTACTGGATTTAATCAAATTTTCCTGAGCAATGGTGCTTGCAAGCTCATTGGTTGAACATAGTATTGTCCTCCTTCATGCTCACCTAAATGAGCTCCCATGTTTACTATTACCTTAGACCTGCCTCATCACTTGGTTTTCCTCTTTAAAAGTCCCTGGAGGAGACAGCTTCCTGTAAACAACCTGCTCAGACCACTCTTCTGTCCCTCTCTAGGACAAGAGCTTTCTTTACCCCAATAAATATATTCTGTTCATAAAAAAATAAGTTCAGGCATACACAAAAGCAATTAAAAATAGTCAAAGTGTCAGTATATATCAATTACATCCTTTTATTTATTAAATAGAATCAGAACTTTGCTGAAATTTTTATATGTTTAAAACAGAAGGCACGTGAATTTTCATTTTCTACTTCTTTTGATCTTTAAAGATTGATTTAATAATGTAAATCAACTAACTCACTGAGGTTGAAATTCAGGTACATTTATTTCAGAGATTATTTATATGTTTAAAAATCTAATGGAATATTAACAGGAACCAAAGAATTTGAACACTTACATAAATCTTTATTTTAAAAATTATGAAAGTTAAAAAATTTCATGAGAGTATCATTAAATTCTTTAGTACTTATGACTGTTGTATTATGGTTATAGCATTCATAATGACAGAGCTCCCAGGAGTGTTGACATTCACGTAGATTGCTTCTGTTTTGATGTATTATGATATGAAAATAAAAGTATAAAAAATGATATTGACATTAAAGCCAAGCCGTTCATCTTTATTTGCTTTCTATCAGCAAATACACACCCATCAAGATATGTTGAATATGATAAAAATTAAACACTTAGAAAGTGGTACCATGGTTAATAAACCTGGATCATTGATATAAGATATGTTTATTTGTTTCATTATAGAAATAAATATATTAAATTTAAAATAGCCACAAGGGCCAGTGAGATGGCTCAGTGGTCTGAAGCGCCCGCCTAGGAAAGTTCAGGCAAGCACTGGGACCGCTCCTTGATCCCTGGCACCACATGCTGTGCCACCCCACCCCAGGGCGGGCTGAGTTGGCCTAACACAAACAAATAAATGAGGTTTAGAAAAAAAATAAAATAAACTCTTTTAAAAATAGTCAAATACTATTAGTTTCCCCACTGAAACTTCATGTCGGGGAAAATTAAAGGCATTGTATAAGTGAACTACAGATAATATATGTGAGAATTTCATTTTTCAATACTAAGTCTTAAAATTTTTTAAAGATTGTTTAAAATCAAGGAAGCCATTGTATCTGCTTATATATTGAACTGTTTACTATAAATTTTGAAGAAATATTCAACTATGACAAGTAAACAATTTGATCAAATCAATTGTTAAAGGCAATTTTCTATAAAAGTACTGATCGTTAAAAAGCTCTATTGAAGACATAAATGTGAATAGTGTATTATGGAATGATAGAAGCAACAGCATTTAAATTGAAAAAGTGTGTTTTTCATCCTTAACTTTTACCCAGGTTTAGTCTGCTGCACTCTATAAGCACTGAAGTGCATTGACTCAGATTTTTATTTTAACTATTACGTGTTTTTAGGGTTTGTCTTGCATTTGATAGAAATGATCACTCCCATCTGAAATCTTTTTTTTTTTTTTTCTGTTTGAGACAGGGTCTCACTATGCAGTTCAGGCTGGCCTTGAGGTCACTTTTGTAGCACAGGCTGGTCTCAAACTCACATCAATCTTCCTGCTTCAGCCTCCCAAAGGGGATGACAGGCATGCGCCACCGCATCAAACATCCCACCTGAAATCTTGCCTTGGCTTTGATTGCAAGAATTTATTTTAATTTCTTCGTATGTTTGTATTTTCTTTGTTTCACTTCATAGAATCTCAGCTTTATATGGATATCATCATACTACATTCTTGCGTAAGGTTTAGATTGATTATTGTTGCTGAAGAATATCATTAATTACAATAAATTTTGCATAACACTAAAGTAAATCAAATACAATGATAGTTCAGGACAATAAGATAATGTTTATCTTAGGCAAGATTTCTTCTATTGGCTTAGATAGGCCCAGGACCACATCAGAACTATGCCCATGATTTCTACCCCTGCAAGTTTCCTTCTTCATTTCACTGGGCTAATTCACCTGTCATGTCTTTAGGGTCTGAGTTTTGAGTATCATCTTTACCCTATTGTATGCCTTTTCTTTTCCTCATCTTTTAGTAATCACAAATGTGAACTGTTGTAAGTGCCTGGTAAGCTGAGAACTACATATAGCATTTTCTTCTATTAACTGCTGTATTGGAGAATTGCATTTTGTCTTCACTAAATTAGTTACGCTTACCATGTAAATCTTCATTAAGAAACACTTAACACAAAATACCACTATATTTCTGCATAATGCCTTTTCTACTAATCAATATTAATAAGAAGAATTTGAATAAAATTAACTAAAAATTTAATAATGAAATAATATATATCTTAAATGTGGTTAATTATATATGAATATATGAAAAATATATATTGCATAATATAAATAGATTTGGACTGCTTTGTGTATACTATCATAAACTTACATAATAACAAGCTTCAATTTTTTGGTAATTCTTTTCAAGAAAAGATTGAGATTGCTTTATATTTGGTGTTTTTTTTTTACTTTTAGGCATGTGTAGTGATAATCAGTAAATATTAGATGAGTAATGAGCTACTAAATGAATTATTACATTCAAACTTTTTAAGATTTTCCTCAACTTTGTAATATTATAGCATCAATAAAATTTTTACTGCATTGGCTAAAATGGCCACCTCATATTTTTGTATATTTAGCTATATACAAAGGTCGTTAAGTATGATTTAGGCACATAGTAAGTTTAGCACCATTTATCCAGTTCTCTAAAGCAAGCATTTTGTGAACATTTAGTTATGAAAGAATTTTAAAATTAATCATATAAATTTTAAACTTGAAGATTGAAATTTAACAAATATAAAAGGAATAACATTAATTTCACTGAATGTCAGAGTGGATGCAGATTGCACAATTATAACTTGGACTTTTCTCTTTTAATTTTAGTACTAAAGGAGCATGTCTTTCTCATGTAATGCCAGAATTTCTACTTGAACTACAGGATTATAAGAAATGGCTTGAAATTTCAGTAAGAGAAAGTAATTTCTAGGAATAATCTATACAGTTATTGTCGAATCTATTGATATTTGGTCTTTTTCATTAACTTTCATCATAGAGCCCTTATTTTTATGTGCAAATTATACTAAAGGTGTAATCTTTGAAAAGCCTGTTTCCTTTTTGTATATAAGGGCTCAAGACATAATAATTATATAACTCTTCTAAAATATGTGCCAATTGCTACTTCGGGAAAATTTACAAATGATTAATAATTTAGGTTTACATTAATTTTGTCCTTAAAGTGAGATTATAGAATATACGTATTCAAAAGAATGAATTCCATGTGGCAATTCTACCACCTGCCAGTTTTCTCTCCTCAAGAGAGAATAGAGAGAAATTAAGCAAGCAATGCATAAGTTTCTTAAGGTGCACAGTTATTTCTTAAAAAGTTGTCCAGAAGGGAAATTTTTTAGATCTTGAAGACCTTGTGGTAAATATTTATTAGCTAGGTTGCTCTCAATATGGTAGGAGTAGAGTCAGGTGTCCGTGTTTGGCATAATGCTAGATTTGTGTGTGTTAATTCAAAAAGAGTGTTTTTATCTAGACTCAGGGTTCAGCAGAGGTCTGCATCTTATAACATCGCTTCTAATACTGAGGGATAGAAGAAATACAATAAATTAATAAATCTGTAACCTAAATAAGACTATATGCTCCAGAATTTTTCCCACAACAATGATTTTTGCTATTGGCACACAGATAAGTACAGCTCTTTATGTGAATTCTGCACACAGAACAACCCAGTTCCTTACGTGTTCCAATTAAAACAGAAGCTTCCCTTATTTTTTGTGGAATTATGACTTTTTTAAATTACTACTCTTGATGAATATCTAAAGAGGGCATGTACACATTTTTTATTTTAAAAATCATATGTTAAACAATTGCAATTTTATACTTACATTTGATTTGAAGTTGCTTTAACCTTTTGTTTCTGAAGTCCTCCTTTAATACTGTACATGTGGATTCATATATACCTAAGGAAAAAAGATGTCCTTTTATTATTGATGTGAGCAAATTTGAAGCCTGGAGTAAACGAGCATGGACGGATATATTCCTTCAGATTTACAAGGTAACACTTCCACACTAGTTCGTGACACATCTTTGGCTTATTTGCATGTATAGTATTCTATTTAATATATAGACAGTGCTGCTCTAAAATATTTTAGAACACAATACCTTGAATAAGACAGATTTCTTTCTTTCATGTGGAAATATTGAAAGTGATTGATTCAGAGATAGGGTATACGTCTTCCATTCACTGTACTAAGGTTTTACTCCATAAGTTTAATTTCTCAGAATGAAGGTCACGTAAGGAAGTAGTAGATCGCAAGAAGATACATTTCATTGATGTCTCATGGAAAATGCCTGATTTTGATTTTACATTCCACTTTACAGAGGTTATTTGAAAAATACTGTAATTTCTAGTGCTGATAGCTAAAAAAATGTATTGCTAAATGGGCAAATTAAATAATACATAACAATGAAAGTTGTATTCTCAACTCTAATTTACAGTAGATTTTTTTATTTTCATTTTTATTTTTTTTTATTTTGGCTGGCTCAGCCTGCCCTGGGGAGGGGGGCTGTTGTAGCATGTGGTGCCGGTGATGGAATCACAGTCTCTGTGGTTACCAAAGCTTGCCTAAGCAGTCACTTTAGACCACTGAGCCATCTCACTAGACTTCAGTAGGTTTTCTTTAAAGACGTTAACTAGGGCATTACCCAGATAGCTGAGCAGACTAAAGCACCTGCTTAGACAGACACAGGGGCCAGAGGTTCAATCCCCAGCTTGCTATGCTAGTCCCACTACTTGGGGCATACTGAGACAGTGATTGAAAGTGGCCGTGGTAGCATGCTTGTAATCCCAGTGCTCGAATACCTGAAAGCACTAAGGATTTCTACAGGTCTGAACTGTGTAGTAAGACCCTGTAGACCCTGTACTAAATATATTAAAAATAATAAAAAACATAAATATATTCACTAGGATTCATACAATTATATACAGGATGAGGTATTCATAAGATTCTCCAGTTCCTTTCAAGCCAAATTACAATTCTTGGTATATTAAGAAAACAAAATCATGCTTTTATACATTATGTCATATATAAAAGTACTACTCAATGATACTTGTTAATGTAAGATAAGGCAAACTATTTTCAGGATCATAATAATAGCTCAGTATAGTGGCATTTTGCTGCAGAGAAAGAGAAACTTAGGTCTAAGTAGAAAAGGAAAAATGTTAAACTAAGGAGGAGAGTGGGAGTATGTAAGAATAGAAAATTACAAAAATCATGAGGGGAAGTGCTTGCCTGGCAAGCTCAAGGTCCTGAATTCAATCTCTGGTACTGAAAAAAAAATCATGAGGGGTGAAGGAACATTTGAATAAAGCTGAAAACATGCTGGAGTAATCAAACATTATTTGGGGAAAGTTGAAGGATGATGCTTTCAGTTATCAAAGGTGAATAGAGTATGGGTTTCATGTTAAACTAACCAAGGGATCTGAATATTATTTTATTTTATCTTGACGTTGTTACAGAACTATTTAGATTTAAAACACAAGGACGATATGAAAAGACATCATGTGGTAGATTGTGGTAAAAAGTGACTTGTGGGATGTATGAAAGTGTCTGGTGCTGTGATTCACAGTAGGATTCTGATGGTATTAGGAATGATGAAAATGGACAGCTTTCAAACAAATTAGGAGTACAAAGTCAATAGGGCTTACTAAACGACTAGAATTTTGGAATTGATAATAGAGAAGTCATACTGCTCTTCCATAAGCAAAGATAACCTTGAGTCATTTGTAGAAAAATGGATATAATCTGAGAACATAATTTTAAGTGACCTAGGTGCGGTGGTGCATGCTTGTAGTCCCAGCATTTGGGAGGCTGAGGCAGGAGGACCAGTGTTAATTCGAGACCAGCCTGGGCTATAAAAATGAGCTCAAGGCCAGCCTGAACTGCACAGTGAGACTGTCTCAAAAAGACAAAAAAAAGTTAAGTTGAAATAAGTCAGATACACAAGCTTAAATGTTGCATAGTTTCTCTTATATGAGAAAGAATATATATGGAGAAAATCTTTGCATGTATTTAAAATAATTCTCCAGATTATCTGTTGAGTTGTTCCAAATAAATTTTATGATAAAGGTTACTTTGTAATAAATGCTATAGTTCTTTTTGTTCATTGGAAATAACTTTTTTTTTGTTTTTTGATTTCTTACTTGTAAGAGAAAATCTTTATGTTGTGTATTGTATTATTTTCACCATTCTTTTAAGGTTATTATACACAGTGCAGAACCATTGTTATTTTCTAATTGTTTCATTGTGAAATTTTCCATTATTTTTCATTAAAGTTGTTTCTATGTTTTATTAGTATGCAGTTATATTACATTAAAAGAAAAAGAATGATAATAGATTTCATGCTTTAGTACTAAACAGGGTTTAATTGTAGTCATTGAAATATCATGCAAGGAGAAAGAACATAATTTAGAGGGGTCCAGCATGTATGACAGTGCAAAATAATTGAACAATTAATTTTGCTTTTGCTGTGTTTGATGCCCTACATGATTATCAGGTAAGTGTTCTTTATTTAGGAGAGACAGGGAACATATGTTTGGGATTTTTGAAACATTTTATGATAAAGTTACAAGAATGGATAAGATCATGTAAAGAGCATTATTTCTTCATGTATTTCTTTTTTTTGTGGGACCAGGGTTCGAGCTCATGACCTTGCATTAGTCCAGCAGGCACTTGTGCCTCGGAGCTATCTCCCCAGCCCCCCTCTTCATGTATTTCATATGTGAAGCATGGGTAAATCCAGTGATCATACTGAATCGGTAATGAAGTGATAAACTTACAAATTTTGATTGTGTATCACTCAGTCCCTTCTTGTTGGTACAATTGGATGGCCAATTGTACCTACTAATCCCAGCACTGGGATTGCAGGCATGTGCCACCACACCCAGTCACCGTGGCGGGCTGAGCACATCTGAGGTTGGGGCTGGCACATCAGGTAGTACAAGGTATCTATCCCGAGTCTCTGCACTTGACTAAGCACATGCTTAGTCCCCTGAACTATCTCAAAAGCCCAGCACTTTCCTTCTAGTCAATGTCATTTATCCTATTTAAGATGATTACTAGGAAGAAATACAAGTATTCAAATTGTGTAGAAAATCTAGAGCTTTATGGACAATTTAACAATGCAAATTATTATTTGTTTTGTATGCTAAATAACATAGTGCATAATTAATTTATCATTACGAAATTTGAAAAATGACAGAAGTGGAGTTATCCCCTCTCTCTCTCTCATATATATATATATATATATATATATATATATATATATTATATATACATATATATATATCATATATATAATTGTTTGTGGTTACTTTTAATTCTTCCATATAATGTATTGTTTTTATTTTATTTTATTTTATTTCTTAATGCATTTTTAGTATAGGGTCTGCAGGGCTGCACTAAACTGATTGGACTTTAGTGATTCTCCTGTTTACAGCCTTCCCAATGCTGAGATTACAGGCACACTATTATTCCCAGTCTTAATCATTATCTCAGCACATCCTGGATGGGGCCAGCACTGTACATCAGGGTCAAATTCTGCCTAAGCAGGTGCTTTATTCTGCTGAGCTATCTGGTTGGCCCCATATACTGTATTGTGATATTGCCACGAAATCTTTTTTGTCACATGAGTAATCTTGAGATTATCGCATTTCTTTAGTCAAACCATTAATAAAAAATACACATCACTAAATTCTGTTTAAGTAAATTTTATCAATTAGCTGGAAGAAGCAAAAAGACTTTGTATCCTCTATCATTGTCACTGAATCTTCTCAACTCCTGTTTGTTTGGATATTACTAATAATAGTACTTTCCAAGATTATATTTGATTCAAATGTGAAGGGATCTTGTACTATATATATGTTTTTTATTTTTATTTCATTTTATAGCACTTAATTTTAAGTATAGCATTTGCAAGTTGATCTTGTGTTATTTATAGTGTAGAAGTGGTAATGACAGAGAAATCCTGAGCCAATTCAGGTAATTGCGTCCAAACATTTACTTCATCAAATATATTGAGATATCTCATCATTTGGTGTACCCTAGTAAAGGAACAGAACCATTTTTAAAGACTTTCCGTTCCATTTTTATGGTATACAACATTCTAAACTTTGGAGGTTTAGGTCACATAATCACCAGAATTAATAAACAAAGTAAAGCAATGATATTATAATTTTATCAAAATGTCAACATGATGTAATTTACATTGGTGGGTGGCTATTCTTGCTAGACATGTGCTGAAAAAAATATTTCAACATCCAGTGATGGATTTTTTTAAATAAAATTTTAAAAATTGTTCTCATAGTAGGAAAAAAAGAATAGTTTTGAGATCCTCATAAGTATCTTAATGCTTTCTAAACTGCAGGTATTTAAGACATGTCCATAGAGTATATATCTAATAAAAACAAATAAGCACCTTCTTCCAAACTTATAATAAATGTAGTTTAGTGTGAATGTATTTATGCTAGATTGAATCCTCTAGAAGCAAACCCTGAGATGAGCATCAAGAACTTTGTTTCAGAGTTAATTCCAAGCACCAAGAGTAGCAGAGTTAGAAATTTAAATTTTACAATCAGGCTAATAACAGAGATGCTTTCAAGTAGGTTTTGTTTTGGGCAACTGTAGCTCAACCCTACTGTATTTTTATGGAGGACATTGTAGAACATATCTGATATGTGTTGTTACATAGTATTTAGGTAGCAACTGAATGACTGTCACTGAAAGGGCGGTACTTCTTGTGCTTTATCTGAACTCCCATATGCCAGAACTAAGTATTCATTCACAGGTACTTGTACCTGTTCCTAATGAACACTCTTCATAATATGGAAGTGAATGCTGGAGATATATGAGAAATATAACAATATTAGTTTAAACTATGTATGAGAGAAATTGCAATCTTCATACTCATGTCAGTGGCATGCTGTGTATTAATGGTTTGAGATTATATTATATTATGTTTTGCAGAATTATTACATATAATTATTTATTTTTTTAAATTTAATTTTATTTTTCTTGTTTCACAACCTTTGTCTGTTTATTCACTCATTTTTATGGCCAGCTCAGCCCGCCCCGAGGGCAGGGCTGGCTCAGCATGTGGTGCCGGGGATCGAAACGCGGTCCTTGAAGCCACCCAAGCTTTCCCAAGCAGGCGCTTTAGACCACTGAGCCATCCCGCTGGGCCCCCATATAATTATTTAAATATGGTTAGAGAGACATACTCATGGTAGGATACAAGCTCTTTATGTCTTCTAGAACTCATGCCAAGTGGCTAGTCATATATAACTTTGAGTACCTCTTTGCTATAGTACCCTACTGATCACACAAAGAATTACTTACTTTTAAAATCATATGGGCCAGCCAAACAGCTCAGTGAATTAAAGCACTTCCTTAGGTAGACTCAGCAGCCTGGGTTTGATGCCCTGGGTGCTGTACCAGCCCCAACCCCAGGGCTGCCTGAGAAAGTGATTGAGACTGGGCATGGTGTTGTGCACCTGTAATCCCAGCACTTTCGAGGCTGAAAACAGGAGGATCACTACAAGTCCGATCTATATAGTGAGACTTGGTAGACCCTGTACTAAAATATTAAATAAATAAATAAATAAATAAATAAATAAATAAATAAATTCATACATGTAGCTTTGTGAGAACATATGTATTAATATATGTAGTATAAATGATTATATGAATCAAATATGTTAAACTGTACAACAGAAAAAAATATTATGTTACAAATTGTGTACACCTTGTCATTTTAACAATATACCTCTTCAGTAAGTCTCAACATCACAGTCAGTTTTGACCAGGTAATATTACTTTTATTTTTAAAGCTTTAAATTTTGAGTTCCATGAGCTGGTAAAGAAATGATAAAAGCAGTTCAAGTTCATTTATTTTAAATGAATTAGCATTCTAATCCAATTGCATGTTGTGGTGTTCTATGGATTAAGTGCTAGTGAAACAACAATGTGCACATTTACAATGAATATTAGTGGAACAAATCTGATTTGATTTTCACTTTTGAATGAATGCACTTAACTAGAAATTACTAGTATTTTTCATAACTTTTCCAGCATATTTTTTTCCACTTTCCAAGTATTAATATGCCATTTCCATACCTGAATCTAATAAAAGTTGACTATTTTCCAATTTCAGGTTCTGGTTTTATCTCGAGTTGCACCACGGTTCTTCAATTCTGCTCCTCCAATCAAAGTTCAAAATACACAAAAAATCAGCCCTTGCTTTGTATCTAGCAATATATATTCAAATTCTGAAAGGATTATTCTTAGTTGGCTGAATACAAATTATGAAAATACTCGACAAACTATATGGGAAAATTGTGAGCAAGGTGAGATGTTATTTTTACTGTAAATAAATTACTGTAATTTATAGTATGACAGTGTAAAATTGATAATGAAACCATATTTCAAATCCATAGATCTTCAGTCTAACTCTATAAGTTTTTCTCACTTATGCAAAAGAAATATCCTTTCAACATCTGTATGATAAAATATTAATAGGCTATTTTTTTTTACCTTTGTAGAAGAAAGATGAAGCACAAAAAGAGGTGTTCTAGAAATGAAAGTTGTCCCTATTATTGCTGCTAGAATTTTCAACTTAATAGGTATTAGGTTTATTTGATATAGTTTGGCCCTTGCATGTATAGTTGCAATCAAGTGAAGTTTTGTGAAAAATCACCTTGCATATCATATATAGGGTCATAACATGCAACGATGTTGCATGAATTCTTTTGATGGGCATGCCCTGCTAGGTCTGCGTGTTTATGGTGCAAAGACTAAGGTGAGTACTCCCCAATTCTGTACTTGCAGGATGATGCTCTATCAATTTTGATCCAATAGTCTTAATCTCATTTTAAAGAGTTCTACATGATATTATAGTTATGCTTTTTTCTTGGTCATAAACAATAATTGCAGTGACAATAACCTGCATCATCATTGTTGCTGCAATTAAGGTCTCTGCTTCCCAGTCCACACAAGGGTTTTATTTTTAAAGTAGGTTTTATTTTAATATATAATAACCTAGCTTTGGTAGGGACCCCTCAGAGTTTACTCCAGCCTGTAAAGCAAAGTGACACATTAAGAGTTTAATTTCATGTGAGAGTGAATTGTAATTGATTTTATCTTCAAGTTGTTATTTTAGAACACCTAGTGATATCAACATTAAAAAATACATACTGATATAATATACTGCTATTTAAGAGCAGTGAATTTATTCCTTCTAGTAGATATGAAGAAACTGTCAATACTCATGTATTATAAATATTTCTTTTTCATTTAAAAATATGAAGAATGAAGTACAAACAAGTTCTTCATCTGTAGCTCATTGGTGGAGCCCTTATCCACATGTACAAGGCCCTAGATTTGATTCCAACAAAGAGAAAAACTAAAAGGCGAAGCAGAAAGAGAAGGGAGAGAGGAAGGAAGAGGCAGGGGAGACAAATAGTAATGTTTCTCTACACCTGTAAACATCACATTAGTTTGATTTTTGTGGAATAACATTTTCACAGTAGTGTAACCAAGTGTGTACATTTACTAAAATATGTTGACTTGTTATAAAATTATTATGTTTTCATTTACCTAGAGCATATTGCATGCAATTTGATTTCGAAGAGCTTGCTACATTTATGAATAAAGTAATGTAAGCACTCCCAGTCTTCCTACTTGCTTTTCCATTCATTGGGTTTGAACTTAAGGCCTGATCACTGAGCTATATCATCACCTATTATTTTACACTTTTGAGACAGGGTTTTACTAAATTTCCCAGTTTGGGCAAGAACTTCAGATCCTTAAACATTCACCTGCTCAGATTGAGGTAGTGTCTAACAACACACAAATCACTTTCATATATTCTTGTCACACTGAGTCTTATGCCCTCTCAAAACCTTTGAACTTCCTATTTGCCTTACTTCAAGTACTATTTTCCCATGACTCTTCATGGTTCTCTTATTAGTTTCATTCAGGCTGCTACTCAAATGCCACCTGTTCCAAGATGACTTTTTAATATCTTCTCTAAAGCAGTATATAATTCAATCTTTCTCTTCATGTTCTGCTTTTTTTCAATAGCACTTTACCAGCCGAACGTATGTCTTTGTTTACCTTCTCTCTTCCAGTACTATGAGGATTTCTTCGTAGGTACATGCTTACCCACTTTATTCTTTGTTATATCTCCAGAGCCTATGATTCTGCCTAGAAAATAATAGACACTTACAGTTTGGGTTTTGTGCTTCTGTAACGGAATATTTGAGGTTAAGTAAATATTTGTTAATTGAATACATAAATGAGTGATAGAGAACATGTTGATTTTATACATTTTTACTTTAAAGCAGTTGAATATATATTATCTAGGTTATACTTTCTGATGCAAATGTAGAAGTAAGCTTGCACAGTCAAAACACCAGACATTTCCATGTTTGGCATCAGATCTGAATACAGGTTTTCATTGTAGTAATTGAGGAGGTCTGTGAGGAAAAGCTCCTTCTGAATGACAAGTTATTCTTCATTTTCCTAATTTATGCCAACATTTTCCACTTCAACATATTAAGCCTGCCATATTTGAGAAATTATATAAGCCTCTAAGAGTGTAGAAAAATCACTCAGTTTTTTTTCTTTGCTCTCTCCTTTGAAAAAATATAAACGACATTAAACATATGCTTATAAAATATACAGTACAGAAAAGCAAATCACTCTGTTGGCCTTAGTGAGTCACAGGAGGTGGGTGAACTGGCAACTGATATGACAAACTCAGTATTTGGTTTGACTGTATGAAGTCCATAGATAGGAATAGATGGAGGTTTCACATTCTGGAGACAGTATCCTGGGCCGTTTATAGACTTGGCCAGTAGTGCGAAGTGTCAGTTAGTCAATTAATCACAGTTTGGTGAAGTTTGCTCCTCTAACTACATATGCTGGGTAAGAACTAGTGTATCCACTATAGGACAGAGGAAAGACAGGGAGGAAAGAAAGAGAAAAGGTGACAGAGAGAGACAGTGACAGAGACAGAGAAAAAGATAAAGATGCCTGTTTTGAGTTTTCATGGCATGTGGTGATTTCTGCTAAATTTCATTAAAACCAAAAGGCAGTTTCTATTATAATACATAGAAACCTGTTTCATGTAAATAGGGGACAGTGCTTGTAATTAGATTAATTTTCCCTTTTGAACTTTACTTTCTATCGCCAGTAGCTCTTGGTATTATATGTACTTGAGCTCTGTCTTTAATAATCCAGTATAGTTAGCTGTTTTCATCAGAGCCGCTTTTTAGAGACCTCGGTGACAGTGTTTTCTTCAAGAGACTATGCCTGTGATGAAGTGCTCTTTGTGTCATTATTTAGTACATTGTTTCCTTTCTATGTTAGATTGCTAATGGAAATTTTATCATCCTAAAATCACCTCGTGTTTATGAGAGCAATGGCATAACAATTTGTAGTGTAATATATAGTCCCTAACTATGTTTTACACTTCCATTGTTATGTCAATAATACATTGACATAACATGGCATGATAATGTTATATTTTGTTCTGATATTTTTCTGGAATATGAAATAAGAACTTCTACTCAACTAAGACCTTTAAGTAGGAGCATTGTGAAACCTCTGTTCAAAGAAGTTCTGCCATATTAGTTAACTTGTACTTATTTTGAATTTTTTCTTTAAGCAACAATTGTAATTATCTCAAATAAAAATTGTCATGTATTTACATGTATGTGCACTAAAAGTTTCAAAATTTTCTTTTATTATAGTTTGTTTTGGGAAGCAGCATTCACAATGTCTTTGGGAAATTGTGATGAAATTTCAATAATGATATTTACTGTTATTCTTAAAAGTAATGAGATGTCAAGATCTTAAATCTGAAGTCGTTGGATTGTTTCAAATGTTTCTAATTTTCAATTGCATTAAACTAAAATCAGTAATTTTTTTTACAAACAATTACCTTTTTGCAGAAACTCCAAATTATTCTCTTAATACGCAGTATTATTATTGACATTACACAATTTAATGCACATAGATACAACTTTGACCTAACATGGAATGCTAATGTTATATTTTCCTCTGATTTATTTCTGGATATGACCACTAGCTAGTATATAAATGCCATGACTATTATAAATTTCAGTACTAAATTCAGAGAAATGTCAAGTAGGCACAACAAATTGAAAAAAATAAACAAAGAAAAATACACTTTCCTATATACTAGCAGGTTGAAACAACTGATCATTATGAACCAAAGCAATAATCATGTGTCCTAAAAGATGCCAGCTGCAAGTTTTCTCCAATATCCAGATGTGAATCTCTGGATTTTGAGGAGTCTAGATGTCTAGATCCTTATGTCTGTCTCTGTCTCTGTCTCTCTGTTTCTCTCTCTGTCTCCCTCTCATTATCTTTCTATCACTGATTCCTCTGCCTCTACCACTGACACCTTTTCTCCCTTGTTTTGCTTTTTTGGTTTTGTTTTGTTTTGTTTTGTTTTTGATTGTTCTGTCTCTCAATGATACCTAATGAGAGCTAAATAACTAAATTTTCATAATAAATGACTTTTATATTATGCAATACCTTACTAATATTTTAATTTATTGCTTTACAACACCCAAGTGATAATTAGTATATTTCTCTGATTTTTAATATTTTTATAAACTTCAGGAAAATTTCAAATAAATATTTGGAGAATAGTTCATATTTTGCATATTTTGAAAGCAAACCAATGAGAGTGACATCAGGTATCTCTTGAATATATATGTAAATTATACTTTGTTCATCTTTTCATCATTTTATGCACATAAGTAGTTTCTGTTGTTTTGCCTATTAGGAACAATACTGGTAGATAAGCATATATATGTATATATATATATATATATATATATATATGCATATATCAATATATATATCACAGAAAATGAAAGAGTAAAGATGAAATATATATATATATATAATTATATAGTTTGCATATTACTTAAGACTAAAGAAGAATGTAAAACAGTGTTGAAACTTGAAAACATGCTAAAAATGAAAACCACCACAGCACAAAATATTACATATTTTATGATAATTTTCCGAAGTGATCTCTGTTGTGCATGCTGGCCTCAAATTTGCAACTCTTCCCCTTTTACTTGGCACATATTTCGGGTTATAAGCATGTACCACAATTCGCAACTTTATGACTCCATTTTTATGACATGTTCAGAATTGGCAAATCCATAGTGACTCAAAGCAGAAAAGTCATCCGGGGTATAAAAGCACAGACAAAAGGGAAGTAATAGTGAATCAGTACTGATTACTGTATTTCTATATTTGGAAACTTATCATATAAAGAGAACACGGAATATTTAAAAATTAGAAATGATACAGAACTTCAACCAACAAAACAATAGGAATTCCACAATGGGTACTATACTGCATGATGTTGTCTTCAAGTTATTTGTTGAAATTATCAGATATAAGCATGCTAAATTGGTTTTAAATTGTTATAAAATTGAAAAGTGGCAAGAAAATAAATTAGCATAAATTTCTTCCTGCTGTAAACCAGCAGAAGTCAGCAGTACAATTATTCAAGCCATCCTGGATAAATACATAAATATATCTCTTTCCCCTGATTCTCCTGTCCTTTTCTTCATGCCAGTTTTTCCTTCCCATTGAACATATTCTTGAATCTACTTACTAATAAGAGCCCTGAGTTTATCTTTTTTGATATCTGAGTAATATTCCATTATGTAAAAAACAGCACATCTTTTTTTATTCATTCTTCACTTGATAGGCATTTACTTGTTTATAGGATTTACCTATCACAAACTGATCTGCTATAAATATGTGTGCACGTACATCACTGTGGTATAATGTTTTCATCTCATTTTGAAAAATACCCAGTGGTGGAATATCTAAGTTGAATGAGATATCCAAGAACTTACTGTTTGAGAAATCTGCACACTGATTTCTATAGTAGTTGTACTAGTATACACTCCTACCAAAAGTGCAAACGTGTTCCTTTTTCCCTACTGATCGTCTAGCCATTTGTTATTGGACCACCTCTTGATTATATTCATTCCTTCTGGGGTGAGATGGAATCTCAGTTGAACATTTTCTTTGTCATTTGTATTTATTCATCTGAGTAATTTATATCCACCTCTGAAACCCATTTTTAGATTGAATCTTTGAAATGGAGGAGCCTGATTTCTTTAATTCTTTATGTATTCTAGATAGAAGGTCTTTGCCAGAGTAATAGTTGGCTAACATTTTTACCAATTCTTTTTTTTCCTCTGTTAACGATTTCTGCTTAAAAAGATGAGATCTCAGTTGTTAATTTTTAACAACATTTCTGATATAGTTTGACTTCTGTTCGTGAACTCCCTACGTACATTATATCTTAAAGATTTCTACATACTTTTTGCTTCCAGAAGATTTAGTGTTTCTGTTTCAATATTTATATCTTTGTTTCTTTTTTGTAGCATGAGAGATTGAACTCAACACCTTGCACTTATTTCATTGAGCTATCTCCCTGGTCACTTTGTTCCATTTTGACTGCAGTTTAGTACATGGTGGTCATACATGTCTAATTTTAGCCTTCAGCATGTGGAAAGTGACTCTAGAACAATTTATTAAAGATGCTATCCTTCTTTCAGTGAATGTGTTTGGCCTCTTTGTCAAATAAAAGGTGGCTGAGTGTGTTTGTAGTTGTTTCTACATTTCCTAATCTGTTCCACTGATCCTCAGGTCTGTTGAAACCCAGTTCCACGCTGATTTTATCACAGTAGCTTTGTAGTATAATTTTAAATCAGATATTGTGATTCTTTCTGCCTTTGTAGATAGAAGGCAGAATCCTTGTTGCCAAGGATTGCTTTTGCGATTCTGGGACTCTTCTGGTTTCAGAAGAATTTGACAAATAACTTTTTCTAGATCTGTGAGGCAATAATGGTATTTTAACTGAGATTGCATTGAATCTATAATACAATTTTGGGAGTATGGCCATATAGTTGTTCCTATCAGGGAACAAGAAATAGCTTTCTATTTTCTGAAGTAATTTTCAATTTTTTTCTCAGAATTCTGTTCGTGTCATTGTATAAATCTTTTTACATTCTTTGTGAGATTGATTCCTAAATATTTCTTTTATTTTGAATGTTAGTTACCGTAAAAGATATCGTTTCCCTAATTTTTGTCTTGGTACAATCCTTATTTGTGTAAAGATGTATTATTAATTTTTGAATGTTAGCTCTGTATCCTACTATGCTACTGAATTTGTCATTAAATCTATAAATCACTTGGTGGAGTTTTTGAGTTCTATGTGTATTATTATGTCACCTGCAAATAATAAGTTCACTTCTCTTCTAATAATGGTTCATTTTATTTCTCTCTCTTTTCTAACTGTTCTGCGAATATTTTCAAAATTATATTCTATAGAAGAGTTTAAGATTGGCGTCCTTGTCTTCTTGCTGATTTAGAGTTAAAGTTTGTAGTTTTTGTCCATTTAGAGTGATGATGTGCTGTTCGTTTCTCATGGCTTTTATCAGATTGAGATAAAGACAACCTATTCCAACTTTCCATAGGGTTTTCTTCATGAATGCAAGTTTGATTTTATCACAATTTTTTTGCAGGTATTGAAATGATCATGTAATTTTTGTCTTTTGCTCTCTATATGTAGTATACACATTTGCATATATTGAAACATTCCTACATTCCTGGAATAAATCCTATATATTTATATTTTATAATCTTCTTGATGATTTACTGCATTCTGTTTGCTAGCTTTTCATTGAGGATTTTTGTATCTATGCTCATTAGGGAAACTAGCCTGTGATTCTTTTTTTTAGATAGGTCTTTCTCTGTTTTTTTTTTTTTTTTTTTTTTTTTTTTTTTTTTTTTTTTTTTTTTTTTTTT
>PVJA010009731.1:0-59726 GCA_004027025.1 Myocastor coypus
CTCTTATTTTCAAGTACTATTCTTGAGAGAATGACAGTAACTGAGTTTACACCAGGAGCTGTACATATCAAAAAGACAAGAGTGACATGTATTCCAAACATAATTTTAGCATTACATTGTGCTATAATCAATATGCTGAACCTTTTGAAGGTTCTTGAGACCAATGTCTGATTCATCCTGTGTACATAAGTGTATGGTTCTTTATTAGCTTCTGGTAGCCTTGAGCATCTGTTGGCCTGAAGTTGTGTCCTTCCAGGGCTTCTTGTCATCTTCCTTCATATATCTCTGTCTTGTTTTAAACTTCTCCTTTTGTTAAGGATGCTGCAAGTAAATTTGTGTTTATTTTATTTTATTTTTAAATTATTCAAAATTTCTATTTTTTTTTCATTTTTAAAAAATTTAATATATTTATTGTTTAAATTTAACAATGGTTATATTACATATTTTCATCATCAAATCAGTTTAGATTAATACATATAGGTATATAAGATTGATCAAACAATTAAACATTAACACTTTTAAATAAACATTACATTTTTTTCCTTTTTCCCTTTCTTTTTTTTGAAAGTTGACATATTGCATATTGTCCTCACAATTGTTCGACAGAGTACAGTGTGTGGGCATGACCCACCTTCCTATTGATGTTGCTTAGAAAAAAAAAAGGAAAAGAATATACTTCTCTTTGGACTAAGAGGAAGCAGATACATACACAGTCAAATGTTCTGCAATTGCAGTGGGCCACCAGTGAAGCTTGTAATGTTGGAGGCTATTGAATCCAAGCCTCCTAAAGCTCATCTCACCAATCTAGCTCTGCGTTTCATGCATTGTAATTAAGCCTTTTTTTTTCTTGTTGGGTTACATTTGTGTTTACAAGGAAGAAAAAAGCAAGATAAGTAAGTGTTTAAAAATAAGAAAAAGAAAGAAAAAAAGCAAATAATAAAAGAGAATATAAGACAAGGAAAAAAGGTCATATAAGCGTACCACTACAATTTTGTAAATGGTTAAGTTCCTAAATCTCTGTGTAAAAATGCACAATTTTTTTCATGTTCTATAGGGATTTAAAGTTTAAACTACCAACCATTAATGTAAAATACCTGTTTCATGTTATGTCTAAGGTATTTGATATTCAGAAAGATAGTGATGTTAAGCTCAAGTGCCATGTTAAAGAGAATAATATCGCTAAGCTTCTCTTCTGGAGAGTTAAAACTTAAGTTGGCAGACCAAATAACTAGAGAAAAATAAGGAATAGAAGAATAGCCAATATTTTGGCTTTAGCCAAAAGTCAGTGAGGACACAGGACTTAAAAGAACCTGTACTGCAATGACCTATAACTCAGCGGTGTCCCAAATTTCCTGTTCAAGGAGATTATTATGGGGCCGCAGAGGAACGTGATTGATGATGCACAGTGTGCCTAAGGTGAGTTGCCCAGAGAGAAAACATTCTCTCAGGCTTTCACAGAGAGCAAATTGGTCAAGCTGTGGCTGTGATTCATCCAGATGGCTGACAATGACAAAAATTCTGCAAACCGCAGTACAAGGTTTCAGGTTAAATCCCGAGGGGACCTGACTAGCCTTGTCCATACAAAAGTTACATTTTTTTTTTTTGGTAATATAAGTCTTGCTTTATCTTGGTCTTAACCATCTAACATAAAAGTCTAACCATGAGGTATAAAAAGGAAAGCCATACTAACATGGTAAATTGCAAAATGCTCAACAACTTCCGATAATGCCAGATGAGTTGAAAATCCAACATGGGTATTGACTATGGGAGTATATATACAGCTACTTTCTCTTTGTGCAATGAAGAGAAAGATCTGTACTAAGGATGCTTAGACAATAAATCATGTCTGCAGCTTATACTCTGAACAACTATGACAAAGACAAAAATATACAATGTATTAATTATTGTAAAAAATAAAGAGAGAGAAAGAGGGAGAGAAAGAGAATGAGAGAGAGAGAGAGAGAGAGAGAGAGAGAGAGAGAGAGAGAGAGAGAGAGAGAGAGAGAAAGAGAGAGAGAAAAGGATGCTGGATTTGGACATCATCTTAATGCCCTCAACTTAATGCAAAGACCCGATTTCCAAAGAAGCCCCATTTCTAGGCATTAATCTTCAGGACTTCAAAATGTGGGGGAAGGCACAATTTAACCTATAATAGTAGCATATCCTTAAGGAGAGGGATCCTATCATACATGACAGGAAGAGCTTAAAAATACAAAAAAGCTCACATAGTTCCCTCAAGACTAAAAGAATACTGATTAAGAATTAGAAGCTTTTGTTGAGGTCCTACATTTTTCACTTACTAACTGTAACACCTCAAGAAATCCTTCAACTACCTTAATTTCAATTTTATTATATCTGTAGTAGGAAGTTTTGTTAAAAATATAATAAATGAGAATGTATAGGCAATGGCCACTTATAAACTGGTATACAGATCATATGTAATTAAACTATTGCTATTAATACTTCTTTGTATGTCCAGTCTCCTTTAGGTGGCTTAAGCCACTAAATAAAGAAAGCAAAATCTCTGAAGATGCCAAAGGGTGAGTAAGAGCAGTGCTCATTATCTCTATAGTTAGTGCTCGATGTAGCAATAATTATTTCACTATAAGCATTAATGTGTTATAATAATTGGCTATAATAAGCATAATTTAAAATGAAGTGTGTGGTGTATAGTTTTATGTATGGAATAATTCTTTATTGGTCTATAGAAGGTTGAGAGGCAAAACAACATTAATAATATTTACAGTTTTTAGGTAGAAAAGCACTGTGCTAAATTTCCATAAAGAGGAAATCATATCAAATTTAAAAAAATGCATATGCATTTCATTGCTCTGTCAAAACAACTTTGGCAGAAGACTGTATGGTCAACTGGATTCTAAATGCTATGAGTTGAGCCTGTATTGTTGGCTACATGAACTTCCTCAGCCTTTTATTATATATGCTTGGTAAAAGGTTTAGGGGCTGACAGACAGCTATTATGGCCAGCCACTACAAGCATTGAAATATGACTTAGCAGTGGAACACCCACTGTTAGGCAGAGACAGATAACTTCCCAGGAGAGAAAATTCATGCCATGCAGGGGTCATTAACACACACTCAACTGCCTCAGCCTTGTGTACACGTCGACAGCTGAATACCTTGCAGAATCAGTGCAGAAGCTGGCTTCTCAGGTTTCTTATTAGGTCCCACACAGACAAAAAGCCAGAGAACGGGGCACAGCCCTCCAGTAGGTGCTGGGCCATATGTCTTCATCGGCAGAGTGCCTGTCCTCCAAATGGAGCAGATAATCCTGTGCAAGAACATATAACTTGTGCAAATGCAGATAGTATGTATGAGCTAGTTGATGCTGACATAGGGCTAGGCTGTATCCCTAACTCCATTAGATAGAGCCAGCAATCAGACGAACACTTTTTAAGGGATTTATAGTTTAGTGGAAGAATATAGTAAGCAAATAGCTAGGGCAGGGTGTTAAAATCTCAGTGCTTGTAGTTGTGTAAAGTCTTATAGGAGTACAGGAGAGAGAGGTACTTTCCTTAGACTGGGGAGTGCATGCAGTGATGAGTGAGGAACGTTTTCTAAGAAGTTTCCACCTTTATAGTGAGTAAAAGGTATCATCATGGCAAGACATACTGTCATTCTTATGATAAGAAAAGACATAAAGAACATGTGGTTTTAAATGCTACTGAGAAGAAACAGCAAGTCTGGGAGCTGGTGAGATAGCCCAGCAGCCTAAATACCTCCTATAGGCAAGCTGAGGCAAGCATTGCCACCCTGGTGCCACATGCCGCACCAGCCCCATCTGCAGGGCAGACTGAGCAGTCCACAAAGCCTGGGCATGGTGACACATGCCTGTAATCCCAGCTGTGTAGTGAGACCCTGCAAGAGCTAAATACATTAAAAATAAAAAAATAGAAAATAATTAAATTGGACGTGTTTTTAAATCAAAACTGTTCTTTTGATTTCTTACCTGGAAAGCAAGCAGAGGTACAAAGTCTATAGGAAATCCTGGTATTCTGAGTGACTGGGATCTTTTTTGTGTAATTGTCATACTTCTCTTGCTTCAGACTTCTACCTGAGAAAAATCTCTCAAAAGCCCAGAGGACATAATACAGGGTTAATGTAAGAACGTTTAATAAGTTTAACAAACAGTAATAACTCTCAGTAATTGAAAATGCTTCAGAGCATCTGTATCTTGTATGGATTAAGGTCTCTCCGGACTTGCCATCCTTGGTGAAAGAGTTTTTTTTTCCACAGCAGAGCCTCTGAGAGCAGGAGTACTTACTGCTAGAAGAATTTTTCCTCGGGGGTTGTCAGCCCTGAGCCTGCCTCTCTTCAGACACTGTCTTTGTTGTCTGCGTCAGAGCACTGTTTCAGGGATCCACTTCTGCCGGTTGTTCTTATAGAATTCCTATCGTATTTATGCTGGGGTGTTAAAGGAGGCCAGCCTCAGGAGGCATTCTGTTCCATGAATAGTCTCAGTGTTAACTTCTTCTGCTCAGAGCTACTTGGAGGGACAGCAGAGAGCATGAACGTAGTAAGGAAATCACAATGGTTGGGATACATTCATTTATGTTTTCCTCACTTGCTCAGAATGCTACATAACTTAATAATAATTTAATAAAGAATTTTAAAGAGCTGACATACGAGTTGATCAAACATATATAGTGAATGCTTAAATTAAAAAAATTATGACTAAAAGACAAATTGCATTGATCTCTCAAAATACTCAATAAGTCACATCCCATTGCTCTTGCCACTTTCTAAAGTAGTTGTGGAAGTCCTCTTTCGTGGGGGTCTTTGTGAGGCCTGGTAAAATATACTACGAGGAAGGTGGATAGGTTTATAAGAGTGAAGCCTAAAATTGGCTCTCTGGGTCTCTCAAGCAGAAGGCATCTTGTTTCACGCTTAGGTTCTTGGATTGGGGGAGGAGCAACTCCTTCTTGCATTCTAAGTTATTTTTATTTTGTTAGACCAAAGCCAGGCCCTGTGGGTCTTCCACTGATGCCCCTTGCTTTTCAAAGATAGTTTGGTTCATGTGCATATGTTCATTTTGGTGTGTCTGCCAGGAGAGTCACTGGGAATCTTACTCACCCTCCTACTCTGTGGATGGCAGAGATTTTTTTTTTTAATGAAAACACGTGGGTGTGTGAAACACTCAAATTTTCAGTTATTCCCTGAAAACATTTACCAAAAAAATGGTGTGAAAATTACCTTAAAATATGATAGGCATTGGGGCTGTGTGTGGTGGGGTAGCTCTGTGGTCTAAGCATCTGCCTTGCAATGGCAAGGACAATGCTTGGATCCCTGGCACCACAGGCTGTGCTGGCCCCAGAATACCAGGCGCACTGAGCTGGCTACTGAGACCCAGGGTAGTGGAGCACACCTGTAATCCCAGCGCTGGGGAGGCTGAGATAGAAGGATCACTGCGAATCTGAGCTCTTTAGTGAGATTCTATATGAAAAAGAAATATGACAAGTATATTAATTTAATGTCTTCAGTTTCTTTTTTCTTGTTTTTCCTTGCATTGAGACTGACAGGAAAGAAACTCGAGATATGAGAGAAAGTAAGTCGAATGTTGAGAGTCCGAAGTGCACAGGCTTTCAAAAGCTCTGCTGTCAAAACCCACGTGTAGAAAGCCTGAAGGAACTTTATGTGTAAATTAAAGGAACTTTAATTTTTATGCATTTTGTGATTTAATCCCCAAACATCACTGTAATGAAGCGCAAAATATTTTTTTTTCACTTTAGCTTTATAGCTTACCTTCCTTCTGAGATTCTTACCTCCTTTATCTTTCTCCTTTATCTCCTATGCTCTTTTCCAAAAAGTAAAACTCACACAAAACCATGCCGCAGAATCTGGCAGGGGACCCCCATCCTTTGCACCCTGTGTGCTGGATTTTACCTTTGGTGAAGCCTCTGCAGGCTCTGGGTCTCAGTCCCTGCAAAATGTTATTATGTGCATACTATGTGTAAGTTATTTCACCAAATAATAAAATCAACCCAAGTGTATATCGCCCCCAATTTTAGAAAAATATCATTCATACCATTACATTTTACCTATTTGTTTCTTATTCTATCTTTCATCTTGATTCTTGAAATAGTTTTCTCATACGTATGATGCATACGTAGGATGAATCAGGCATTGTTCAGCTTTATTTGTGTCTGGGCTTCCTAAGCATTATAGGTTGCCTGTGATATTGAGAGAAATTCTTTTTTAGGTCAAAGTTACATTTTCAAGATTCTTTGATATTGCACATAGCCAAAGTTCATTTATATTTATGCTGCAAAATGTACCATTTTTTATACACTTCAATTCATTGCAGAAGGAGAGAGACAGACACTGGCTTCCGTGTGCTGATACAACATTCAGCATCGTGTACTTCCTAAATTATCAGACATCATTCGTTTATCAAGTCGAGTTTTATTAGAAACGTTTTCTTGTCTTGTAGAACACTCTGCTGCTAGAACAAGTCACTGGCAGCCCAGGGACGTGCTCCATTCCCATAGCCTCACTCTGCAAGTCCCTTTTGGCAACACATCAGGCTGCTGCTCTTAACTTTCTTCAATTTTGCCAAACTCATGGATGTCTGAGTTATTACATGTTAATTTCCATCCTCCTAATTACTAATGAAGTTGAGCATCATTTTGCAGGGTTCTTTTTTTTTTTTTTTTTTTTTTTAAATGTATCTAGTCCAGGGTGCACAGCGTCTCACCACACAGATTAGACTCATAATGTTCCTCCTGTTTTCAGCTTCCCAAGCATTGGGAATGCAGGGCTGTACCACCACACCTAGCCTCAGTTGCCATCTCAGCTTGCCTCAGGGGCAGGGACAGCATGGGTTCCTGGGGATCGAACTCTGGTCCCTGCACCTGCCTAAGCAGATGCTTTATTCACTGAGCTATCTGGTTGGTCCCTTTTTGCAGTTCTATGGCCAAATAGTGTTTTCTATTCAGTTAAATACTTATTTTTCCCATTATGTCATTATTTTCTAAGAGATTTTACATATTTATATATTCTGCAGACTAGCCCTTTATAAAAATGTGTTGCACATGTTTTCTCACAAGTTTTAGCTTGTCTTGTTATTTTTTACCTCAGTTGCTATCATCTCGGATTTCAGGTGTGTGTCTTTCAGGTTCTTCTATGACCTTGTCTCCTGGACTTTTTTGGGTGTGCTGGAGGTCTGAGATTGCCTTTTGTTCCTTTCTGTTGTCATTTCTGAAGCTCCCAATGTTCTCCCTGATGCTGCACCAATGGTAGGGCAGGGAAGGGGGGGGGAGGGAAGGGCCAGGTGAGCAAGTCTGTCGGAAGAGTAGGAGGGCAGGGTAGGCTGTGTGGAGTTCAGTGAAGTGGGGAGTGGGTGGGATAAGCAGCAGCGCAAGAGGCTTCTGATGATGACGAGAGCAGGTTGAAGCTCTGCAAGGCTGTCTTGATGGTGGGGCACAGGCTAGGGCTCCCGCAGGTCTCCAAGGCTCTCACAGGGCCCCAAGGCAGTCCTCTGGAGGAGGACGAGCAGCTGGGGTGCGGCCAAACTCCGGCGAGAGCTTTTAATTTTTATTTTATTTTCTTAATTAATTAATTTAAATATTATTTTATTTTATTTTAAAGAGTAAAAAAAAGAGAAGTAAAAACAAAGGCAGAAATAGAGTAGCATACAACAATACATATGGTACAAATTTTCAAAACAAGAATAACAAATTAATAGTAGTTGTTATATGCAAATCTGTTGCTCAGATGAACAGATGCAGGTATGAAAGATTGGAGAAATAACTGAACATTAACACTCTTAATAAACCTTAATTTTTTTCTCAACCTTTTTATTTTTTAAGTTTTAAAATTTAAAGAGCATAATTGTAATTGGTAAGACACCAGAAATGGTTCACATTGAGAAGAACAGGATGTGGGTATTCAACCATGGGTTTGTATTGCACGTTGTTGGTCTTTCATGTAGTTGCTCAGATTACAGATACCAGCATACAGAGTTAGTCGAAGTGAAAATTTTAAGGGCCGGCCTGATAGCTCAGGGGACTAAAGTGTTTGCTTAGGCAGAGCGCAATAACCAGGATTCAATCCTGTGCCAGCCCCGCCTCTGGGCAGGCTGAGACCGCCATTGAGACTGGGTGTGATCGTGTGCCCTGTAATCCCAGCACTTTGGGAAGCTGAAAAAGGAGGATCACTACGAGTTTGGTCTATGTAGTGGTACTCTGTAGACCCTGTATCCCCTGTCCTAAGTGCATTTAAAAAAAAAAAAAAAAAAAAAAAAAAAAAAAAAAAAAAGAAAGAAAAATTTAAACACTAAATGCTATTTTCAAAGAACTAATGGAATTAGTAGTACAGTCATCTCAGCTATCCTTTATATATACTTAAAGGAGTTTTCTCCCTTTCTTTCTTTTTCTTTTTTCTTTTCCCTTATCTTCCTTATTTATTCTTTATGTTCAGTTTTCTTCTGTTTTGCTATATCTATTATATCTTCCAGATTTTATTTATTCTTTCGGTTCTTACACTAGGGAGACAGTATTTATACAAGTGGGTCTGATTTATTTCACTTATCAGTGTACCCTCTAGTTGCATTAATTTACCTATATAAAGGCCTCAAGCTTGATTTTTTAAAAATGATTGTTTCATGAACAGAAATATCTAATTTTAATGTAGTTATAAATTCTACAATTACTCTTTCAGGTTTTTACTTGAGGTATTGTTCCCTGTAACTTCATCCTGATATTTCCTATAATTTCTTCCAAGACCTTCAATTTTTTCTCCTTTAATTGCTTCCAACAAAGAGCCTGGGCTGGGGCAGTTGTGGCCCTCAGTGAGGTAGGAAGCAATAGTGGCTTTTAGTGTAGAGCTCCAGGGAAGAAAGTGGGTTAAAACTGTGTGGACCTGTCCTGTCCTGGCTGCTGTCTGTGAAGCGGTGTGCTTAGAAAAGAGGAGGGTCTTTCTGTTTCTCTTTTTGCCAAGAAAAGTTTGGGTTTCCAATTGGATATATCATACCTGTGAAAAGTAAGTTGGGAGCTCTTCCTCTTTTACATAGAAAATAAAATTTACAAGGACACAGTTATCTATTGGTAGGAAAATTCTCCTCCTACTGTAGGACCGTTTTTGCTCATAAAGATAATTCTTCTGTGGACAGGGCAGGGCAGGCAGGACAGGGAAGGGCAGGGCAGATAGGGCAGGGCAAAGAAGGCACGCCTGTTGCTTTAGGCCAGATTAGAACTAAGTAGGGTTGACTCAGATGTTTAGAAGCAGCCTTCCCCAATGGCAGGGAGGTCAGGGGCTCTACCTGCTTCTTTGGTTATGGGGCACTATTCCATCACTTTCCTCTGAGCTCAGGACAGCTGTGGCAGGGTCAGTTGTCGCAGCCTCTCTAGGCTGAGTACTGGTACTGCCCATGGTAGTTCCTATACTGAGGCATAAGACCCGTTCAGTGCCCTGTAGTGATGCGTCAGATGCTCATGTGTCGTAACTGCATGGGTATAGGAAGATCGCTTAATTCAGGCCCTGAAGGAGGCATAGAGCATCGGGGAATGCTTTGTTTCCCATGTTTTGATTCTTTAAAAAAATTATGTATTTGGTACAGGGTCTCACTATGCAGCTCTGCCTTATAGTGATCCCAGTGCTGGGATTACAGATATGCACCGCCATACCAGGGCTCAGTTGACCCAGTTTGTCCAGGCGTAGGGCTGGCATGGGATGCGGTATGGGGATTGAACCTGGTTCCCACTTGCCTAAGCCCGCACTTAGTCTGCTGATCTATCTTGCTAGCCCCATTTTTTGACTCTTATGAGGAAGAAATAGCTAAAGTCTATTTTTCTTGAAAGGTTTTAAGACATTTTATTTATAATTATTTATTTATTTAGACAGGGTTTCATGGTGTAGTTCAGACTGGTCTGGAGCTCACTATGCAGCTCTCAGGCTCACTCACAGAGACCTCTTGCCCCAGCCTCCCAAGTGCTGCAGTTCAGGTGTGTACCATAACATCAGGTTAAGAAATTCTGAAATGTTGAAATCATAAAAAGTACCTCTTTAGTCCATACTAAAATTTCAAGGGAAACTAATAACAAAGGCTCAAGAAATCTTACAATTTTTATAATTATTCAAACACTCCAAATATTATTTTAAAACATAAAAGGAATAACCAAAGAAATTAGAAAGCATTTTTTTTTTTCAGAACTGAGGATTGAACTCAGGCCCTTGCGTTTGCCAGGCAAACGTTTATTCTACTGAGCTATCTCCCCAGTCCCCAAATTAGAAAATATTTTAACTGAAAGACAGTAATAGCAACAATACATATAATATCTAGTGGAATATAGCTAAAGGAAGAAAAGTATAGCCTTAGTTATAGAAAAAGAAGAGGTTTTGAAAACAAACCTGCTGAGCATCTATTTCCATAAGTTAGAGAAGAACAAGGTTTGGGGCCTGCCAGGATGGCTCAGTGGTCTAAAGCACGTGCAGGTGGCTGCAGGGACCGTGGTTCGATCCCTGGCACCACATGCTGCACCAGCCCTGCCCTCAGGGCAGGTTGAGCCGGCCATAAAAATAAACAAACAAACAAACAAAAGTTCTGAAACAAGAAAAAAAAAAGAAAAGAACAAGGTTAAATTAAACAATGAATGAATAAAGAAGAATAATAGAGTTCAGAAAGTAAGGCGGTAAAAAATAAACATAAAATCTGTAAAACCCAAATAAATTTTAAAAATTGTCAAATATTATAAAGCCTTCCTGAAAGGATCAAGAAAATAATTACACAAGACAAATATCAACAACGAAAAGAATGAAATCAGTATAGATTCTGAAGACATTCAACATATTGAGATAGTATACTAACCTTTCCTGCTATTACAGTTGAAATGCAAGTTAGAAGGGTAAATACCTAAAAAAATACCATCTGTGAACAGTGACACACGAGAAAAGACCACATGAAATTTTCTCTGCTAAAGAAATTGAACCCCTAATTAAATATATCCTTCAAAAGGAGAATGAAGTGGTCAATTGCAGACATTTCAGAAAGATACAATGAAAAATCTTCTTCAGAGGAAACACACTGCATTTGTAATATTTTTTTGTAAAGTCAGCAAAACTTTGTTATTAAACATGCTAAGAAAGAATAAGATCAATATCATTCCAAATATGGATGGAGAAATACTGAATCAATTATTAGAAATGGAGTCTAGCTCAGTAGAAGGTAATAATTTAACAAAATTTATTCTAGGAAAGCCATGACAACATAACACACACAAAACAACCAGAGCCATTCTTAACATTAGCAGAATAATGAAAAAAAATCATAAAATCATTTCAATAGCTATAGAAATAGCATTTGACAAAATTCAGCATTTATTTATGTTAAAAAGCTTGTCAAGCCAGAAATAGAAAGGAACTTTCTCAGTTTGAAAGAGAACATCTATTAAAAATATACAGGAAACCTCATATTGAAGATAAAAGCTTTCTCTCTGAAATGAAATAGGATAAAGATTTTTGCTGTCATTTGCCTCACCATTTTCCTTAGTATCTTAGTGCAATGAAGGTATGATATAATTAAAATATAGAAACAGAAAATAACTAAATAAAACTATTTTTCCCAGATGTCATATAGAAAATCCCAACTCAACAAAGCTAATTATATTATTAAAGCTAAAGGAGAATTTAGGAAAATTACTAGTTATCCTGTTGGTTTGATCCCTGGTACTGTATGCTGTGCTGTCCCTGTCCCCATGCACACTGAGCTGCCACTGCCACAGAGACCAGGAGTGATGGTGCCTGCCTGTGATCCCAGCCCTGGGGAGGCTGAAAACAGCAGGACCACTACGAGTCCAAGCTGCATAGCGACACCCTGTAACAATACATAAATTAAGAAAAAACAACAAAACAAAACTGGTTGTCTTGCCATTAATGGTATTTTTCTACGTGACAGACACAAAACAAAGTTTTAAAAATCTACAACTAAGATAATGAAAGATAGCACTTCTGTTATATTAATAGGTATTATTAAAGTAAAGTATTGCTGGGCCCGGCGGGATGGCTCAGTGGTTTAAAGCGCCTGCTTGGGAAAGCTTGGGAGGCTTTCAGGGACTGTGGTTCGATCCCCGGCACCACATGCTGCGCCAGCCCTGCCCTTGGGGCGGGCTGAGCCAGCCATAAGAATGAGTGAATAAACAAATAAAGGTTCTGAAACAAGAAAATAAATAAAGAAATTAAAAAAAAAAAAAAAAAAGAAAAGATTTTTGCCTTAATTTTATTTGTAGTTTCAGTAAAACGCCACTCAAAACCTCCCTTTCTATGTGTGGAATTTGACAACTCTGATTTGAAATTTAATTAAAATGAAAAAGACCAAGAATAAGTAAAACAACTTAAAAAAAACAAACAAACAAAAAAAAAAAACAACAACAACAAAAAAAAACTTGGGCATCTTGTGAACTAGACTGCAAACCTTTATGTAAGCAACTCATTTTTCAGTCAGAGTCACTCAGATATTTCACGGCATTATTCCTTAGTAATCTTTTATCTTAACCTTCATTTCTCGGTCCATAAACCATGAGGAATTCCTGTCTGGGGTGAGGCAGGGGTCAAGTTTCTGCTGTTGGTAGATAACTGATACAGTGCAGCAGCGTTTATGGAAAGCACGTGGTTCCATGTTACCATTTTTCTCACAGACAAGTGTTTTCGAGGATGAGTGTGCGCTTGCTTCTGGGCGTTGTCTTTTCTGTTGTAGTCACTCATTTCTTGCCAGACAGGCACTTGTGCCACAGAGCTATCTCCCCAGCCCCTATTCACTCATTTCTATAACTGTGTTGCCTTCAACTCTAGACTTTTTAGCAGTCCCATTGGACATCAGAAGGCAATTCTTTTAAAAAGCCAGTAAAGAAAGCTTACTTCCATACTTTTAAGTATCATAAAAATTATACTTAGTGTAAAATGCCAAGATAGAGCTTTTGTATGTTTTTATTACATCTTATTTTTATATATGTGTAACATAAAGTATAAAATAATGAAAATTCATAAAACTTATTTTTTTTCTAGACATTATAAGTGTACATAAAAACTCTAGCCACAGAAAACCTGGGGAGTTTAGAAATATTTCTCAGAAAATACAGAATTCAGAAGCATGACTGATTATGAGCTACTTAATAGTACATAATAGTATTTAATTTTATATTATATATATATATATATATATATTATCAGAGGATTCTATAATCAGATATTTAATTATATATCCTAATATATAAAATTTTAGGTATTTATAGTATATAACATATATAAAGCCATACATATGTGTGTGTATATACATATATATTTTTTTTTCTTGTGAGGCCAATTAAAATATTAGAGCTCTCACAACTGTAAACAAGGCCAATAATAGATATCAAGGTAAAAATGCTTAATAATTCAGATCTGATTTCAATGCTTTTTTTTCATAGTTCAGAAGTAACTAAAAGTAATCTACTGATTTTTAAAATGTGACACAGGTTCAGGAACTTTGAAAGTGATTAGGTGAAATCACACCATTAGCGAATAACAATATTCCAACAGATGGTGCTTCTCCCATTATATCTACTGTAAAAGTTTTGAATAATTCTTTTTTCTTGAAGAAAAGAAAGGAAAACCTGACAGAGAACAATGAAGAAGAGGCCTGAGAAGGCTTGTAGCCAGGTCCTCAGATACAGGGACCCTCATCTGCAATTTCAGGATGCTGCTGCCCATTTAGATACAGATCATGTGGCACTACTTGTAACAGGGAAGGTCATCTATGTTTTAGTGGCATGGAATCGGACCTGCCATTGGATTATGCAACATCTACTTGGAATAGATAAAATGTTCCTGCAAACTTGCCAGTGGTAGCTATGCTCCCATGCTTATAGGTATGCTCAAAGGACTTCTTCACATGTAGGATCCTTTGTTGTATCTGTTCCTTTATTTTGATTCAAGTTGTATTTATCTATGAGTACAAGCAAATCAAACTAGATCAAAGGGTATTTCTGCTCCATTTGCTGTGGCTGCTCCTGTCATTCTTCCGGGGTTGTTTTAGGAAGAGCAAGACTACTTTACTGCCGCAGGTACTAAGCTATTGAATGTTGTGGATCCAAATGCAGGGATTGTGTTGTCAGTCAAAGTTGATCTTTTCATACGTTGCACATTTATACTGATTTTAAGATGAACCAGAGTAACAAACGTGAGCAAACGGGTTTCTCTTTTCATCAACACACAACTTTTCAAAACAGAAGGAAAGAATATGAAAGGAAGGAATATAGAGGACTAATGTATACAAAGAGGATAGGAAAGGCTGGAAAGTATCTTGCCGAGAGATGAGGAGGATAGGAAAGGCTGGAAAGTATCTTGCCGAGAGATGAGGAGGGGCAAGAAAGGAAGAGAAGCAGTGGCATTGGGGATACAGGCTAACATCCAGACGTAGCACAAACACACAGCTGGATGTAGGGCTCTCATCCGAATCACCTCCCACAGGCCCCATCTCTGGACACCATAGCGAGGTCTTCACTCTGCTAATATCTCACCCTGAAAATTAAACTTCAACACATGAAAGCACAGGGACATATTCAAGCCAGACCAAACTGTAGCAGTAATAAATGAACAGAGGTCAACATTATAGTTATCGCCAGTGTTTTCTAACTCCACGTAATTTTTGAGATTCCCATGCGGTCCTACATTTTTGGTCTTCACTGGCATGCAATCACGGAGGCAGACATCGAAGAGGCATCTAGAAGGAAATTAGCAAACTTCCCTGTGATGTTACTGTTACTCAATTAGTACAATGAATTTGTTTAATTGATCAATATAATTGACAAAGTAAAATTGATGATTTATTATTACTTATTACTTATTTATTATTATTTATTATTACTTATATGTAGAAATACAAGTTCACTGATTATCTTCTTAGTCAGGTAAGATTAAATTGTCAGATATATTTGAAAATTAAAATACTTCTCCCCCCAAAAAAATAAAATAAAATACTTCTCCAGAAGGGGCTGGGGAGATATCTCAGTAGACTGAGCACTTGTCTGGCAAGTGCAAGGGCCTGAGTTCAATCTCCAGTTCTGAAAAAAAAATCTCCAGAACTAGATTTATCTTTAAAATTCTGTGTTTTATACTTGATTGGTATGATACAATTTCTTCCCCAATTAACTGGCAATAGTAAAGTTTTAGAGTAATAAAATTTTCCTTAAGTTTTTAGAGCACTTCTCTCAGGACAGGGTCATTCTAATCCACAGATAATCAAATTCTGTTGAATTTGCAAAATGATCTCCTTAGCCTCATTCAAGATCTCAAGCAGCCTGTCAGTGATTATCTAATGGTTCCTCAAGGGCTCTTCAGTCCTAATGAGGAATGAGAATTTTCCTAGGAATCAAACAGCTTAAATGCATCATCCTTCATAACATCCTTTCTACTATCTGTCGCGGCTACATAAAAATATGAACTGGATTTTAATGGGAGTGCTTGTAACATTTGTAACTGAAAGAAAAGTTGTAGAGCATCTTCATTTGGATTTTGGCTCTTACCCAAATTAATAACCTTGGGAAAGTCGATAAACTGATCTGGGTCTCAGGTGCTTCCTAGTGAAATGGAGCAGACCCCAGATTTTCATTTATCTTTAACACTACATCAAAAATAGCTCCTCACTTGCAAACTTTTTTTTTTTTTTTTTTTTTTTTTGTAAAAGATGTTTACTTTCCAGCAGCAGTAATACACCTTCTCTCTGCGCCTTCAAAATTTATATAAGCCTGTCGTTCTTGTGATCATTACATTTTCCATTTTTTTCTCTGTGCATAGTGTAAAAGAAAATTATAGTTTGAATCATTTCTCCATAATAGTCTTGAAAGTTGGCCAACTAAGGGCAATATCAGTACATGAACCAGAGACATCGTCTCAGTCATCTTAAAATTGGGATCATTCAGATAAACATACCAAGAAACAAGTATCATTAAATTATATGTGACAAGAATGAGAGGCTACTAGAGAAGTTTTTCTGTATTTTCAGGGTAGAGAAAAATGTGACAAAATCTTCAGAGCATGAAAATGAAAACGAATACTTGAGTGAAAGCTGTTTGCATTAAAATAGTGAGAATGCCACATATACTCAGCAAGATAGATTTACCATACAGTTGGAACTTTCAAGTAACTGGTAAAGGCTGAAATTTTGGTCCTAAGATGTCACATAATAACTTTTTACTGTATTTAACATAGTAGACCAATTCCTAATTTGTATACTCAGATGGGTAGGAATGGCATGCTCCATATGTGTTTGGGTAAACAATGGTACTCACTCGCAACTCAGGAGAAATGTGATACCCGTATCATGAGGCAGGGGATGATGTTAACCTTCTTTCACCTCTTCATATAAAAGGGTTTTTCCTAGGTTGGAATTCAACTATTTTGTTAACATTTTCAAAAGGATTTCTTTTTTTTTCTTTTTTTCTTTTTTTTAACTTATGGCATTGTAAAAATAGCAAGGTAATATGGAAGGAATCGAACCCACAAAATGAACTGAGTATTGCACTATGAATAATTAATAAATATTTTATAAAGTGGGGATCCAGTTGTAGCATGGTCTGCTGTTCACTTCCAGTTCATTGTCATGATTTTAGATGGTGGCTAGAATGGCATTTGGTACTAAGGATTGAACTCAGGTCCTTGTGCTTGCCAGGCAGATGCTTAGGCTGCTGAGCTATCTTCTAACCCTCAGATTCTTTTTTTCTTATATTACCTAAGGTACTTCTAGAGTGGTATTGAAAGCAATTTTAGGAGCTTGGGAAATATTTTGGTTTCATGTTGGAATCTTAATCATCAAAGATAATGATGTTAGGAAGTGAGGGTTTTTGTGGAGTTGTTAAGATTTTAGCTGGTTTTTTTTTTTTTTTTTTTTTTTTGGTTTATATGTTCAAAGAGAATAAAAATACTAAAGAGCATTAGAAATGATACACAATTTCATTAAATAAAATTACAGAAATTCAACAATGATTGTCATCAGTGAGAAGAAATTCTTTGTACCAATAACAACTGGAAAAATTATCATGTCTACACCCTGTGCTCTGTCTAACTACTAGGAGGACGGCACTATGCATTGCATCAATTATTGGGAATGTACTACTAAGGTGTTTTGAACTGTCACATCGCTATTTCTTATTAAAAGTAATAATAAAACTATAAAATGGTAATAGAAAAATAGCAGCATTAGAAATGATACAAAATTTCACTAAACAAAGCAATGAGAATTCAAAAATGGTTGCTGTACTGTCTGATGTTATCTTTAAAATAAATATTACAAATTAAAGTTAATTTATTCTGTTAAAAATGTTTGTCATATTGTATATTGTTGCTCCAGTTTAGTTAGTCAGATTACCAGATATAAGCATGTATGATTGGTCAAAAGTTCTAAAAATTTAAGAATGAGAGATAAAAAATATTTAAGCATTGACTATTCCCTTCAATAGATAAGCAGAAATCAACAGCACAATTATTCAAGCTGTCCTGTGTATCTCTCTCTCTCTCTCTCTCCAAACTATATTTCTTCCTTTCCTTCTCTTTTTGTTTCCTCATTTCCTCATTCCAACTGTTTCTTCCCTTTGTGCAGTTTCATTCTCTTTCCTAATATCAATTGTATCTTTCAGATTTTATTTACTCCTGTGTTTGTTACATTAGGGAAACAATATGTTGTACACATGTGGGTTTGATTTATTTCAGTCATGAGCATGTTTTTAGATGTATCCATTTACCTATAAAAGCCTCCAGTTTATAGTGGTGCAATACTGCATTGCATAAAAATACCATGCATTTCTTTTTTATCTATTTCTCAGTTGCTGGACATTTGGGTTGTTTCCAAGATTTAGCTCTGACAAATTGTGCCATTATGAACAAGGATGCATATATATCTCTGTAGTTTGTTTTCAGTTTTAGAAAAATATCCAGGAGGGGAATAGCTAGGTTGAGTTGGACCTCTAATCCTAGTTTTTTGCGAAGTCTCCATATTGATTTTCATAGTGGTTGTACGAGTCTACACTCCCACAGTGAGCAGGGGCTCCTTTTCCCCATACCCTCTCTAGCATTAGTTATTAGTTGGCTCCTTGATGATAGCCATTTTTTCTGTGGTTAGATTGAATTTTAGTGTTGTAATTTGCATTTCTGGAATCACCAATGACAAGAAACATTTTTTCATACATTTGCTGCTTGTATTTCTTCATCTGTGAAGTGTATATTCATCTCAGATGCCCATTTTTTGATTGGGTCTTTGAATTTGGGGAGCCTGATTATTCTAAAATCCTTTGTATGTTCTAGAGGTGTTAACTGTTTTGTTTATATTTAGAAAATTTGAATCTGTTCCTAGTGCCTTGACAATTTTCTCATGCATAAGTGTTGAATTGTGTCACACACCTTTTCTACATTTATTAATATGATATTGTGATTTTCTTCCCTAGTCTGTTGATTGTGACGATTAAATTGATTTTTGATGGTTGAAAGAACTTTCTTATACATTTTGGATATATTTTTTCTGTTTTTTTGTCACTTTATTTTTTTAAATTTCTTTTTCTAAATTGCTTTTAATAAGAGATAACAATATGAGAGTTTCAAAACATGTTAGTAGCACACTTGCAATAATTGACAATGCTTACTTATAATGTTTATTTTTTATAAAAATTTTAATGCAATGCAAGTAGATAATGAGAAAATATGTACAAGTGTTTATCTTATATGAAAAATAGATAACATTCACAACAAAATAATTAGAAATTAATAATTAATAATAATATTCTGAGGCCAGACATGTAATTCAGCAGCACAGTGAATGCCTGGCAAGTCAAATTCCTGAGTTCAATTCCCAGTACAAAAGCAAAAACACTGCGTTTCTTGGTCTTAACAGTATGGCCACAATGTTTCCCAGATTTGACTTGTGAAATTTTTGCCATCTTTGTGTCTATGTTCAAAAATATCTCTCATTCTACAGTTTTCTTATAATGTCTTTTTCTAATATTAGTACTAGGAAAATACTAGCCTCATAAAGTAGGTTGGGAAATATTGTCCTGCTTGTGAAAGACTAAATGTTTTGTAGAATTCACTAGTGGAGTTATCTTTTTATTTTTTTCTTCACTTTTTCTGTTCTGGAAAGTTACTAATTATTCAGTTTCTTTAATTAATATGCTTAGACTTATTCAGATTTTCTATCTCTTGTGTGATGTTTGGCAGGTTGTCTTTTAAGACAGTGGTTCATTTATTCTATGATACCAAAACTGTTCATAGCCTATTTTAGTATTTCTCAATGGTGATGCACTATGTAGTCCTGGCTTTTGATCTTCCTCTGAAAATCAAGCCAGTAAAGAGGAACAGAGAGGCAAAAAAGCAAAAAGAGGAAAGAAAAAACAGAACGAGATAACAGATTAGTGGTATACCCCTTAAGCATCTATCTGACCTTATCAAATGGTATTTCCTGGCAATTTTGACTACGTGGGGTAATAAATTCTTTTGCCATTTGTAGTAATTTAAATTGTGTTCCTGTTATGTGTAGCCCAAATATGCTAAATTGATACTTTATTATTTATGTAAAGATTCTAAGACCTAGAAAATTCATGCGATTCACTTCGAGTACACACTCGAAACTACACACTACAGAATCTAAGCTGTAATTCTTTCCATCCAGAATGTTTTTGTTTCATACTGCTCTCTATAGAGGAGAATTTGTACACCCCCAGTTGGGTGCCTGGTAACCGTCTTTCTTGCTCTAGGTTCATTTTGCATTCACTGATTATGCCAACATCCTGGTCACGTGCAGTATCGAGTTCCCAGTCATTCATGTTTCTAACATAGAAGCAATTGAATTGACAGATTCAGAAGGAGTAAAAGAGATGTCCTTATTTTGCAGTGTTTGTCAGAAATAAATAAGGGTAAGCTTTGGTAGAATGTGGCAAACAAGTCTTACCTGGAATATTTAGAATGCTACCTGCACTGAGTGTGTAACAGCTATTCTAAATGGAGAGAGTATGCCATCTCCTAACTGGTGCACTATAAAAATCAAAGTTTTAATCCTCTGATATGGGAGCTTTAAAAATAATTTTCTTCTAATATAAAATTTAGAAATTCTAGAGCTAAGGAGTTCAGTATGACTTGTATTGATGATAACCTGACCATTATATTTAGTAAAATAATTCTGAAAATTGATGAATGTGATACACTACCCCCCTAGGTAAAAGGCATATGAAGTTTAACTCAGTCTTTGTTTCTCAGCATGTCACCATTCTTAAGTGAATGTTGATTTCATAGCTTTTATCTCCCAGAAGCCCAACTGAAGAAGAACAGGATTTGGTCTCTGAAGAAGTTTGCTTTGACTTGAAAATATTGTTGGGATTCTTGTTTCACTTTTGAGCCATGAGAATGATTTGAGGAATTCTTAATATTAAGATGAATTTATCTTTTAAAGAGTCCTTAAGTGGAATTTGTCGAGCCAATGGAAAAGGCAAAAACAGCTGTAACATTTCCTGCTGCTCTCATTTGTTTACAGCATCATAACCTTCAAGGTGGCATCAAGATGGCCCCAGTATGAAAGGAGTCAATTGCCTGTGACTAGAGTAACAGCGCCCCAGCACCCCCCGCCAAAACAAACAAACAAACAAACAAACAAAAAAACCGTCAACAGCAAAAATACAAACAATATGCGCAACAAGACCAAGAGCAGAAATTCCAACTTTAATGAAGAACTTCTGTCTTCTGGCTTCCGTATAGTTGATGGGAGCAAGTCACTTTCAGTGTAAGAATTTTCCTTGCACTCTCTTTGTTGTTTAATCCTTAAATTCTCCCTTTTGATTTAACTATTCTATACCTTTCCATTTTTATTTCTTCTTTTGAGTTCTTACACTAGGGAGACTATATGATATTTATACATGTGGGTCTGGTTTATTTCATTTATGAGCAGTCTTCAAGTTGCATCACATATATGAAGGCTTCAAGTTTATTATTCTTTATATCTGAGTAATACTCCATTGTATAAAAACACCACATCTTTTTCATCCATTCTTCAGGTGACAGGCATACAGAAGTTACATTTTTTGTTATATAGGTCTCAGTTTAACTTGGTCTTAACCGTCCAGCAGAAAAGTCTAACCATGAAGTATAAAAAGTAAAGGCAGATTAATATGCTGAGATGTAAAGGGCTTAAGTCAACAGTCTCCGACATTGCCAGTTCTGCTAATAACCACTATTATTATGGAATATTGGACTATGTGTACAGCTACTTTCTCTTAGTCCAATGAGAAGAAAGATTTGTACTAACAGTGTTTAGAAAAGTTATGTCTGCAACTCTGAACAACTACTATGAAGATGACAATATGCAATGTATTAATTATTGTATCTGTCCTACTAACGTGTTTTGAAACTATCTCACTATTATTTCTTTCTCATTACAATTAATAAAACAGAAAAAATAATTTTTTATGCTTTTATGAATAAATTCACAATACTTCAAATGCCATTTAAATTCTTTGGAAATTGATATGTTTGCTCTACTTGTCAGTGTTTCTTAAAACAGCTGTGGTTGTGCGATTTTCAGATCGTATTTTGTTTTCTTTTTTCTTTTTTTATGTATTTGGTACAGGGTGTACAGGGGCTACAGGGTCTCACTACCTAGATTGGACACAGAGATTCTCTTGTTTTCAGCCTCCCAAGAGCTGGGATTACAGGCGTGTGCCACCATGCCCAGGGTCATTCGCTGTCTCAGTGCGCCCTGGGGGCAGGGCCAGCCGCTGAGCTCTGCCAAAGCATGCACTTTAGTCCCCTGAGCTGTCTGGCTGGCCCTGCAGTTTGTTTTCATAGGAGTGTTTTTTTGTTTTTTTTGTCTTTTTAAGACAGGGTCTTGCTATGCAGTTCAGGTTGGCCTTGAGCTCACTTCTGTAGTCCAGGCTGGTCTCGAACTCGCACCGATCCTCCTGTCTCAGCCTCCCGAGTGCTGGGATTACAGGCGTGCGCCACCACACCCGGCTCAGGAGTGTTTTAACTACCGAAGCTGTTCTGCCTTCTGAACTGGCCGAGGCACCTGGGGGCTGGGAGTTGGCTGCTTAACACACAACTGGCAGGGGAGGAGGGAATCTGGCTTTCAATAGACTGAGTTGAAGTCGCAGGTGGGCTTCACACTGCGGATCCAACTGCCCTGCTCTCCCAGAGGTGGCTGCAGTGGTGGCTGCAGCGCCTGTAGGCATACTTTGCACAAGTGAAGTCTCTACAAGAGCAAGGTGTACTTTCACACTTTTTTCTTTTTTTTTTTTTTTTCATTAAGGTGTTTGGTACCAGGCCTCACTACACAGCTCAGTCTCACGATCCTCCTGCTTTCAGGTTCCCAAGTGCTGGGATTACAGGCGTCCACCAACATGACCCCAGACTCTGTTGCTGGCTCAGTGTGCCCTGGAGGCAGGGCCAGTGCCACGTGAGGGACGGGGGATTGAACCCTGGTCCCTGTGCTTGCCAAAGCAGGTACTTAGTCTGCTGAGCTATTTCACCAGCACCCCAAGTGTGCTCTAAATTTACAGATGCAACTCAGTCCTTCAAAGAAGTTTCCCCAAATTGCTTTTGTTTTTACATTCATTTTATTTTTTTTATTATTATTAATTTTTTTAGAATTTTTTATTTTATTATTATTATTTTTTTCTTGTTTCAGAACCTTTGTTTGTTTATTCACTCATTTTTATGGCCAGCTCAGCCCACCCCGAGGGCAGGGCTGGCGCAGCATGTGGTGTGGGGAATCGAACTGTGGTCCCTGAAGCCACCCAAGCTTCCCCAAGTAGGTGCTTTAGACCACTGAGCCATCTGGCCAGGCCCCACATTCATTTTATTTTTGAGAAACATTTGATATAGGGGAAAAATAGTGTTAAATTTGATCTGTGAGCTACTAGAAATATACATGTGGTGGTGGGGGGGGGAGAGAAAGAGCCCTATGGTCATGAAGAATAGATCCATCAAAGTGTGGGCTGGGGAATCAGAAATAGGTACTTGTAGATTGTATTCATAATTACTTTAGAGATAATTCAGTGGAAGAAGAGTAATGATAGCAATACTTCATGTAGGAATTAAGAGTTGTAGATATATGTTTGCATATATGCTTTATGATGTACAGTGTAGAAATTTTGATGTGATGATAAAAGACAACACCAAGTCTCTTAAAGATTTAATAGGATGATTTATTAAATGGCTTCAGCCAGTCAGAATCCTTATGTTTGTGCCATGTTTTTTCTCTCTGGGAGTTCATTTTAGTTCTCTAAAACATGAAAAATTTCTAAAGAGGTACTAATGTACCTAATTAGAGAGGTAACAATAAGCAGGGAGAGGGGGACAGAGGGGAAAGGGAGGGAGGGGAGAGAGGGAGGGAGAGAAAAGGGAGAGAGATATTTTACCACTGGTTGTTTTAATAGGCAACTCAGTGGCCTCATAATTCATAGATAACTTGCAAAATAATAGCTAAAGTCCTTTTGTTTTTTACACACTCGCTTGTATGTACCGACTATAAAGCATACAACATAAAACTTCAAACAGGACAAACCAAAGGAAATGTTATATACATCCGAGGGAAAAATAGTACTACATTATGGTTTTGCAAGACCCAGCTAGCAGGCTGGCTCACTGTGACATAAGATTTTCCCAGAAAAATGCTGCTGTGAGAGTCGCTTTGGAGAGTACAAGAGGCAAAGTCTGTGACTTACAATGAAATCAGATGAACATTCAGCCTCAAAAAATTTAGAGAGATCTTTAGCAATTTTGTTTTGGGCACAGTATTGCTGAAAATTATCTTCAGCTGTTTGCTGATATATGCAGGTCTTTGTTAATTCTGGGTAGCTGGCATCACGGCAAATTGGGAAACTGAATTGCTCTAGTAATTGAACATTTTGGCCAACAGTTAGGCACCTGCCTTCTTCCACCAGTAGGAATACCACTCTCATGCTAATCCTAGTCTCTTTCTGTTCTTTAATTTTCCTTTTAGTTTTTCTGGGGATGTCTGAAGAGAAAAGTACTTTAAAGGAACAAAATATGTTTGACTTCGACAAGAAGAATACTTACCTTGGCAAAAATGTATTCTATCTAGTTAGTAGATATTTCAGAGTTGAACTACAAATGAAAGAAGGAAATACATCAAGCAAAGCTTCTCAGCTGTGAAATGGACTACTGAAGAAATCTGGAAGTTCTCTCCTGGTTGCAGGTTTCTATAGAAAAAGTGAAACATAGTTGCTGACCACAGGAGTTTGTTATATGGGGGATAGATTGCCTGAGGCTGAAGTCATGGACCATCCTATGCCAACTGTAGGGCTTTGACAGGAAGCTGAATTCTCTCAGCTGCAATAGAGACAGGAACATCGGTCTCAAAAGGTAATTGTGAGCATTAAGTGAAGTACAAAAGATTCTTAGAAAGTGACACCTAGAAGGAACTTAAATTGTAATTTTGGGGACAACTTCTTATAGATTTTGTAGAAGGATTCTGTGATACTCTGCAGCTGTTCTAGGAAAGAACTACCTTTTTGGTCATTACTGTCATCCTACTACTTCAGGAGTTTTCTCTGGAAACTCATGGCAGTATCACATGATTGTTTGACTACTCAAGCTATTTCTTTTATGTGAGACAGCCATATAATTCTCAGAATTAGAAGGTGATAGGCATTAAGTGAAGTAGTACAAATTAAATTTTTCCTCAGTACTTTGAAGTTGGTAAGACTGTTCTCATACACATTGACTTTTCTATTAGTGTTTTCTGAAAAGCTTTCAAATAAAATTTGAAAGAATTGCACAGTGGATCCTTAGGCTCACCTCCCAGTTCTGCTATTAATATGTGAGAGTACTTATTTTATCCTGTACCTGTTCATCTGAGAAGAGGATAAAAATAGTAACTAAGATGTTATATACATGTGTCAATTCCTTGCAAATAATGTAATTATTATATGCTAAAAACTTGTACTAATAGGAATTTAAAGACCAAAAAGCATCTTTCCATTGTCCAATCATTCATCAATCATTTTTGCTGCACTTCGAAGTAAGTTACAAATGCTAGCACAAATTACCCCTATGTATATCAGTATATGTAGAATTAACTATAATATTTTAAAAGTGCTTTTATGTAGATAAACTTATAGTGAAATATGCAGATCTGAATTGTATTAGTTTGACTTTTAAGAAATTAATATACTTATGTGGTTCAAACTACAGTCTAGATACACAGCTTTGCCAATACCCTGGAAAGTTCTTTCCTGCCTCTTCCAAGTCATGGGTTGGCCTCCAGAGGGAATCTTTAGCCTTGTGTTTCATTTATCCTGCATTGCTTGTAACTATTCTACAAGTTCCTGTCAGTGGGAACATATGGCATATACTCTTTTGTGAAATTATTGTTTAATTTAACACATAACTTTTGAAATTTAGCCCTTGTTATCACTGAGTGGTAAGTAATTCATTGTGTATGCATATAGTAGAGTTTAAAACTGTATGCTTTCTTATTGATAGACACCTGGGATACTTTGAGTTTACAGCTAGTAAAATAAATTATCTGCAGACTTTCTTCTATAAGAATCATTGAAGACATTATTTCATGCTTATATATATATATATATATATATATATATATATATATATCCCCTGCATCTGTTCACAGGCACTGTAAGTCTTTCTAATTTGAGTCAATTTGGTCAGTCTGTTGTGTGTGGTACTATATTAGTGTGATTTTAAGGTCTATTTTTATGAAGAATGTTCATTCTGTGCTCATGGGAGTGTGCTTATTGGCCATTTTATGCTTTATTTTCATGATGTCTCAGATTTCTCTGTCTTGAATTGTCTTTTATTGTTGCAGGAGTTTCTCATTTTTCTTTAATAGCCCTCTTTGTCAGATACATTTTAAGAATATCTTCTCTGAGTCTGTCAGCTGTCTGTTTACTTAATGGATCTGTTTCATTCTTTTCTTCCTTCTCCACCACTCCCCAGTGGCACTGGGAATTGAACCCAAGGCATTCATGCTGAGCTACATACTGAGCTATTTTGAGACAGATCTTATTATGTTGTTAAATTATCCAGGGTAGGCTCACACTCAGAGCCACCTGACCAGCTGCCCAGACTACAGGGATTACAAGTGTGTAACATCATGCCTAGTTTAATAGTGTCTTCTGGTGAAAAGTTTTAATTTTAATTAAGTGAAATATGTTATTTTTATGGCTATTACTTTCTGTGTCTTGCTGAAACATAGCCTATATCCAAGCTATGCCCTTTTTATTTTAGAAAATTTCTAATTTTATTTGCATTGAGGTTTATGATTCCTCTCAAGTGAACTTGTAAGGTAGTAAGCAGTCAAAGTTTATTGCTGATGAACAATTGTTCTAGCATCACTTGTAAAGACTGATTGACTTATGGTTTGCTTTGTCAAACATCAAACGATCATGTATATTATGGGTTGTGTCTAGATGTCCCCCCAAAGCCTCACACGGTCATAGCGTTTTTTCATAGGTGGCTGAATCTAGAGAGTGATTCCTACTATAATACTGGGATTAAAGGTGTGAAGATTACGGGTGGTGATTGCTGGGTCAGGTCAGTGATGCTTTAGTACCAACTTACTCCCAGGAGGCTGGATACAGTATAAGAGTCAGAATGAGGTGTGTTTTCCACTTTCTCTCACTAGTTGCTTCACTATCTTTTGCTGCCATGAATGGTTGCCACCCTGCCTTGGATCCAGTCAATTGTGGCCTAAAACTTCTACAAATTGTGAGATAAATGAAACTTTCTCCCCGCAACTTTGTGTGTCAGGTATTTTGTCTGAGAAATGTAACTAAAATGATTAAATGTGGGCATATTGCAGATTCCATTTTTTAAAAATCTAAATCATGTTATTGATCTTTAGGACAAAATTATAGTCCTATATGCTCATAGTAAGTCTTAATATCAGAGAATATTTGTGTTATGATTTTATTTTTCTTTTTCAGGATTGTTTTAGCTATTTTATCATTTCCATGTGAATTTTAGAACTGGCTTACCAACTTGAACAAAAATTTTAGACGAACTGTATTTAAATTTCATGAAACTGGATGTGACACATGCCTATAATCCCAGCACTTGGGAGGCTGAGGCAGGATGATTATTGTGAGAGTTTCAGGCCAGCTTGGGCTGCAAAGTGAGCTGAAGGCCAGCTCAAACTGCACACTGAGCAGGTCTCAAAGCAAAAACAAAAACAAACAAAACAAAGCAAAAAGAGATTGCATTGATTACATTTGATTATATCGGTAATTTGGGGAAGGACTAGCATTTAAGCAGCAGTGAATCTTCAAACTCATAAGTACTGTGCTCTAGTTCTCCATTTACCAAAATCTTATTTAGCCACAGGGTTTTATAGTCCTTCACACAGAAGTCTTATAATTATTTGGTTAAATTTATTTCTCACTGTATATGTAGCATTTTTGTAATTAAGACTAAAGATAGTTATTTTAATTGGATTTTTCAACTGATGCTTCTAGTATGCATAAATATAACTGATATTGAATGTTGACCTTATGCACAGTGGTGCCTTGGTTCCCAAGCTAAATTCTTTCCACTATTCTGGTTATCGCCCAGTCACCTTCTCAAAGCTCCATCTTTCCACATATGACACTTTGTGAGGATATTTTAGATCTAACCTATAACATGTGCCTAGCATTTTGGAGGTAAGTCTTCATTGGTGATGATGTACTGCTATTTTTATGTATTGCTAGATTTGATCAGAAATTATTTTATTAAAGATTTTTATGTCTACAAACATTTTTCTGTTATTTATTTAAAAATAATGTCGTGAGCTTTATGACATAAAAAAAAGCAAAATATATGGTAACAATAGGTTAAGGGTTGAAACACAGATGGAAATATGTGCTTGAGAGTTCATTTATTTTTCATGACTTTATTATTTGAAATAAAATTGAGGCACAGGATGGCCTCATAAGGTAAAGCAAAGCATAGCCATTGAAGCGTAAAGTAAAGCCCAAGTTGATTAGTGAATAGAGGAGAAAAACCAGAGCCTCAGAAAATGTTCCTTTATTATAAAAGAAAGCAAAATAAAAAAAAATAAAAGAAAAACCAAAAGCAGATGGGTGATGTAGAGAACAAATAAGCTATATTATATTGTATTATATTATATTATATTATATTGATAATTATATTAAATTAAGATAATCCAAGCGTACTGATAAAAAGAAATTGTCAGAGTAGAAAGTACTTAGTTGCATTCTACAGGAAACTCACTTACCACCTATGATATTGCGTTGTAGGTTTTATATTAGTTAATGATATTCATGTTGTTTATTTTTATGTTTTAAATCAAGTTTTAAAAATTTGTTTGATACAGGGTCTTGCTGTATAGTTTGGACTTATAGTGATCCTTCTGTCTTTGCCTCCCCAGTGGTGGGATTACAGGTGTACTGAGCCACCACACTCAGTTATCAGTGGCTGAATCAGGGGCACGGGATGTGGTTCTGGGGATTGAACTCAGGTCCTTGCACTTGCCAGGCAGGTGTTTAGACTGCTGAGCTACCTCCCCAGCCCAGTAATATGTATTTTAAAGAAAGGGGAAAAAGACTTGCTTTGATACTATGACATTTCTAATTTTAATTAGAGTCTAGTACATCTTTTTTTTTTTTTTTTATGGCTGTTCTTCATTGTATCCTGTGGCACAGAATTAGAGGGGAAACTACATTTTCTGATTTTATTTTATTTATTTGTTTATTTATTAGTTTTATGTCTACAGGAGCTACAGGGGCTCACTATGCAGATCAGACTTTGAGTGATTCTCCTGTTTTCAGCCTTCCAAGAGCTAGGATTGCAGGTGCATGCCGCCATGCCCAGTCTCAATCACTGTTTCAGTGTGCCCTGGGTGTGGGGATGGCACAGCACACTGGAGAACGAACCCTGGCTTCTGCATCCCACCTTAGCCTGTGCTTTAATCCGCTCAGCTATCTGGTCGCCCCGACATTTTCTCATTTTATTTTATTTTATTTTATTTTATTTTATTTTATTTTATTTTTTTTGCCTTTTTGAGACAGGGTCTCCCTATGCAGTTCAGGCTGGCCTTCAGCTCACTTTTGTAGCCCAGGCTGGTGTCGAACTCGCACCGATCCTCCTGCCTCAGCCTCCCAAGTGCTGGGATTACAGGTGTGAGCCACCACACCCGGCAATTTTCTCATTTTAAATGCAGTGCTATTGTCACTGTATTATAGAAAATTTTGCCTATGATGGCACTTTGTTCACAGTCAAGTTGATGCAAATTAATAAACGATGTAGTTCCTTTTAGGAATCTCTCAACTTCAACAGTTATGACCAGGGAGTTAGGGCTTGCAGCCCGACACCCCTGCCATAGGAGCTCCCAGTCCAGGTGGCTGGCTTCTCCCGCAGCTATTTCTGCCTGCCAGGTGAATCTCCAGTGGCAGGTGCTGAGATCATTTGGCTTGACTTCCAGACTAACTCTGCTCCTTTTGCTCCTGCTGCCTCATCAAACAACTGTGGAAGCACAGGGTGTATGCAAATGTGCCAAGCCTCAGAGTGAGTAGTGTGGCCTCTTCTACCAAAAGAGTGAGCATTCGCCACACCTGCGATGGGAGAGTAGGCTGCGACAGGAGGAGGTAGAGGGGAACTAACTGTAGGCACGCAGCTTGTACATGGCAGTTTGGCTTTAGAGTGGAATTGGATAGCGTTGTCTGGATTCTTAAACCATAGCTTAATACACAAGTGAGTTCCAATTTTTTACCCCAAATTTAGAAGCCTTCCCCACTGGATTGAGTCTTACATAGAACACTACTACCAGAAAAGACAAACTGATATGTTATGTAAAGGATGGTAGATACACCAAAGCCTACTCCTTACCTTCGGAGGAAAACTAGAGTACAGTCTAAACACGTTGGAAAAATTACCTATTGTTAAGTTTTGGGAAGAAAATTCAATTCCATCTACCTCATGCTGCTTGCACTTGGCTGGATAAGCACCCAGAAGCAAGTAGTGTAGTCCTTAAAAGGCCAGATGTGATATTTTTATGCAATGGAATATCACTTAGCAATGGTGCATGTGTGGGAAGCTTCCTCCAGGGTGAGAAATGGTGTGGAATGCTCGAGAGGTGGGTTCTGTTGGGAGGCCACTGAGGGCAGTATCTTTGGAAGGGATGAATATAGCTCCCAAGGACCCTTTAATAGTGTTTTGTGAGCATGTTGGTGTTGAGAGGGCAGGCCTGGCCACTCCACGCCTCTGACTTACTCTCTCCATGTGATGCCTCCTCATGTGTGTTCACACCCCTGAAATCTGCCAGTGGGCCCTCATCACAGCTGGCACTAAGCTGTCTAGACTTTCTGCTCCCAAGACTATAAGCTTAAGAAAATTGTTTTTCTTTATACATAGCTTGCCTTATGTATTTACCCACAATAACAAAAAATGGGCTCATAAACATGTATTTAAGGAGACAGTTGGAATTCCCTTTTCCTATACTAATTCTCAACCCCTGCCAACCTAAGACTCTTGCCTTTTCCCTCTCACTCATTCAGTTCTCCCTGGACCAACAGAGTGACCTGACTGGGTAAATCTTTTCACTTCAGTGGAATCCTTAGGACTCTGTTGCAAACCAGTTTAGGGCATCCTGCCGGTATCAGCTTCTTAGTAATGAAAGTGTGTATCCACCTCCCTGTACTTGGGTCTTTCTTGTCGATTTCTTATCTGGTAGGGAAGATGGGTGGAAGAAGAAGGCTAAGCCTTGAACAATATAGAAGGAGTGGGATTTCAAGGGTAAAAGTAAGGGTTTAAGTGCTGACAGACTGATGTCATGTTCTGCTAAGTAATGAGCTTTTTGCTAGAGTCCTGTCCCATTTTTTTTTTTATCTGCTAGCAACTGGATCAACAAGTTTGAAGTCATCTTTCATATGGCATTCGTAAGTTCAGAAGATGCACCTGCTCGTGACATCTTTGTTCACTGCCAGTGGCTATTTTCATATGGTTCCACCGACCTTATAGAAGCCCTCCTAGGCACTAGGGAGGATGGGGCCCTGGCAACATGCCAAGCTTCCTCCACCTCAGTACTTCAGAGTCGTGTGCAAGAAACATCATGCTTGTAATATACTGTGACTCTCCTACAACCAACATCATTTGATTGCTTGCTTAGATGCTAGTAACTAGAAATTCTACAGGGTAAGAAAACAGAAGCTTTAGTTGAGAGGCAGATAAGAAAATGTACCAAGTGCTCTCATTCTTTGGGTTATTTATGTTTCCGAGGTGGAATTAAAACTAGAGCCTAATCTACCACATCCCTCATCTTCCCTAGTCAGGGTGCTTTTTCTTCTTCCACTGCCTACTCCTGTGCCTCCTCAGAACAGAGGAAAATAGAGTTCTGCTGCCATTCCCTGCTGCCTTTGCTCTGTGCTTCTGGTCTGTTGGAGTCATCTTTGTCCACCTCAGCCTCTCTAGACTCTTTATATTCTTTTTTTAAATGCATTTAGTAAGGCTCTACAGGGTCTCACTACACAGATCAGACTCACATTGTTCCTTCTGTTTTTAGCTTCCCAAGAGCTTGGATTACAGGCATTTGCCAGCACACCCAGTCTCAATTGTGCTGACAGACTGATGTCATGTTCTGCTAACACTCATTTCAGTGTTCCCTGGGAGTGTGGCTGGCATGGCACCCTAAGGAACCAGTCCCGGTCTATGCATCTGCCTAAGCAGGTGCTCTTATTCTGCTGAGCTATCTGGCCAGCCCTTTTCATGTTCTGTAAGGCCCAGGTGATATTGTTTTCCTTCTTCAAGCCACTCTTGACTCCACACTGGTCTTCTTTCTTCCATGATCTCAGCATAACAAAGATTCTTATATTATTCACTCAAATTTGTAACTTGTTCAATTTCACTTATTAGAGATCAAAATGCCATAGGGCAGGATATAACTGTATACTCCTTGCATTCCTGTCCTTTCTGCTAACAAATCACAGTACTCTGTAGCTCTGAGAGCACTCTGTGATTATCAGATAGTTTATAATTTATAATTGCACGTTCTATGAAGCAATAACATTCAGTTAACCTCTGAAAACCAAAATGAAATCTTTAATTTCACCATGACTCCCCCCAAAGAATTTTTGTTTTCCTCTACTGTATAACTGACCTGTCATTCAGTGGCTTCATTGTAAATATACATTGTTTGTGGCATTATAAATGTTTTATTTTTCTCTTATAACAAATTGTTGAGACCTCAGGATGCCAGATATGGCAGCTACAAAACCATGCACATTAAGCGTTGGCTCACAGGGATAAAATTTTCATGCAGAAAGTCCTATTGCTGAAATGGTGTGGTCTCCACACATATGGAAAACATAGCAGTGTGGGAATTACATGTTGGCTCCTCTCAAGCCTCTACCTGCATTTTAGATTTCATTGCTTATTAAAAATGTAAGGAATTTTGTTGGAATTTATCACGGGCTTACCAAGCCATATTCCTCTGCAGAAATAATCACAAACCATAAAACATGCAAGAAATGAAACAGAGTCTTTGGCACTCATAAAAATGGTTATGATTTAAGGGACAGGAAATATAATTATGTGCTGTGGAGGCTCTTGTCCTTGCTTCTACAAGGGCATGGTAAACACAAAGTTCTCATCTACCTGCTCAGTGCAAAGTCTTGCTATAACTCACTGGCGAAATCTCAAGCATCAAATTTTGGAAGCCACCTCGCTTGACATAGCACTTCATGAGTTGCCATAGGTACATGCATACTGTTTAACTGTGTGTCATTAGATTGATGAATAAATGAATTAAGTGTTTGAAATGTCCATCGCCAGAATGCATTCAGGTGCGATGTATTTTTGTTGTTCATATCCAGAATCTTTCAGTAATAGCGCTTTCCCTTTCTGCTCTGTCATGAGTCTGTCTCAAAATTCTGTAGTATATAGATTACAGGTGAAATTCCCCACCACACACATACTTGATAGCAAGAGTGGTGAGGTAAAGGCCAATTTCTGCTGGTCTGTTGCAAGGATTAGGTAGTTTTTTTTCTTCTCCTTTTTAATTTCTTAAAACATTTGAAAAGCAATTTTGCATGTTTATATATGGTAATTTAGACAACTCATTTAAAAATAATATTGCTCAATACAACATGTGATAGTCTGATTGTGAGTAAAAAAGACATAATATATTGATGGCTGGTTTAGGCATGCACTTGTGTTATAGGATATTACTTGATCTCTGTAAGATAGTTTATGCTGGCTGCAACTATGTCCACATTTGTTGATCTCTCTTAATAGTCTTCAGCACAGCTGCTTTTGAATGCTGAAATTCCTAATTAGAGCAATGATCACTTCTGATTTCAAAGAGAGTTTAGGAAGCAAAGTCCAGTTACTGTTGAAGACTTGTGTGAAAATTTTAAAATTAAACTGTGAGCTAAGTCTTGACAGATCATTTACTGCATAAAAAATGATAGAGGTAGTTGTGCTCCAAGCTGATGGAATGGCATATGCATAGATGTTTGGTGGGAGAAAGAACAGTGGATTTGTGAAATTTAATAGTGACTAATAGTAGCATAGCGAAGCCACAGAAATGAGAGGGAAAAATATGAAATGAGGGAAACAATACAAGCTGGGACCAGAGAATGGGAAGCTTTATACACAGTGTTAGGTATTTTGGGTGTTTATGCTAAGAAATATGGAAAGCTGTAACATGTTTCAAAAAGTGTGTAGAAAGGGTCTTCAGAAAGGAAAATGGTTGAGCATAATAAGATTCAATCTATGAAACTTTCTCTCTAGCTATGGTGTTGAGACCCCATGGTAAGGCATTCCCCAAAAGAATAGGAAGACGAGTGAGAGGGGTTTCCGTGAAGGTATGAAGGAAACTGATGAAAGATTACTGGCAATGAAGATTAGGAGAAATTATGTAGAATTCGAGAAAAAGTTCAGACTGTAAATGAAGATATAGACGTAGTTGGAATTAGCCTCAGAGGGAGCCTGGCATGAGGCCCAACCATGGGCTGAGCCTTGTGGGATTTAAACATGTCATAGTGGAGTTAAAGGGGTTAAACCTGTAACAGAGGTTGATAAAGAGATTTTGCAGTGAGGTGAGCCATCGACACATAAAGGGAAAACCAGGAAGCAGAGGCGAAGTAGCAGCATTAAATTACTTGAGAAATTCTTCTGTGACGAAGAGGAGAGCTTTATTTTTGGAGAAAAATGGGGTTTGTAGATAATTTTTTCATGGCAGGTTTCTGAGAAAGCCTACTGGATAATGCAATTTAGCAAATAATGGAAAGAAAGAATTCCAATGGAAAGCTGAGATAGAAACTTTAACATGACGAGAGAAGAATATAGATGTGTAAGCACTGGTGTACTTGGCAGCAGGAAACTGCAGAGCTACCATTTGTTGGTTCCCAAATTTATTTCCTTAAATGAGATATTCAAGATTTGGTCCCGACCTAACAACCTTGCTGGTTGTTACTCTCCAAGCCCAGGGTCCCTATCCCCTAAACTATTGACATTGCTCCACAATGTCCATCCCCCCCTTTATCATGTGTTTTACACAGTAAGTTCTTTGAGATTAGAGCATCTCTTTCTCCACTCACTTTCCATAGAAGTAAGTGTCTTCAGGCAGAAGATGCACACCTAGAAATCCTTCCCTAAGTCTCTCTACTCATGTTGGGCATTGCCATTATTTATCCATTCTCCTGTTTTGTGCCCCAGACACTTTCACTTCCTGTCTGCTTGTCACTTCCCTTGCTGGACTTCAACCCACTGGAATCAATGCAATATGTCATCTTTAATGTTGTTTCTTCAATACCTAACAAAGGCTGACCAGTATACACAGTGCAGAATGAGCTGTAAGTGCCCCTCCCTTTCTCTTGGAGGGCAGAGGGAGCCAACTGTTATGGATGCCACATCAGGTACATCAAGCCTTGGATGAAGTCACCGAATTAGCAAACCCTGCCGATGCTAAAGACATAGCTGTATGTTTAATTTGTGCTACTGTTATTATACACATGGTATATATGCTCACATACACTTCCACACATATACAGACAATATGCATGCCTTCACCTCCATCTGTTAGCACCGTTTGCCCCTTTCTTTGTGGAGTTACGGCTGTTTCACACCCCTCATGTTCATCTTGATCTTTCTCTTCCCTTACAAAATTTCTTGCATTCAGTCCTCTGGGCCTTTTGAACTTTTGTTTTGTGTTTTATTTCTGGTGCTTCTTTCCATGCTGCTTGCAGCTCTTCCCAACGGACATTCAATAGGAATACTGAAGCTCACTTTGGCAGTGCAGATGTTATACAATGGCAATGCTCAATGCTTTTTTTTTTTTTTTCCTACAGGGACTAGATGCATACAGTGTTTCACTGCTGATTCTTTGTAATCATACTACACAGGCATAATGTTAATCAATTATAGCAGCAGAACTAATTAAAAGGCATGCATTATACATCTCATGGACACATTCTTCATTATCATAAATTCTCAGCATTACACATTCATGTCAGAGGGAATTAAAAGGAGAAATGTAAAAATGAAATGGCATATACAAAGAGACCTAGACACGTTGTCAAAACTCAAAACTTTTGCTGAGTACATATTCTTGTAGATTTAGTTGTATATGTGTGTGTGTGTGTGTGTGTGTGTGTGTGTGTGTGTGCGTGTGTGTATGTGTGCGTGTGTGTGTATGTGAGTGTGTCTGTGTGAAAGACAGAGAGAGACAAAGACAGAGACAGAGACAGAGACAGGGATAGAGTTAAAAAATTACTATTTCCTGTCTTTCTATTCATTTAAAATCCAACCAGCTTTAAGATAAAAAAGCTAATTGTACTCCCTAACAAATCTTGAATAACATTCAGTGGATGAGCTTCTAGAAATGCAATAGGCTCTACATCTAGTTTTTCCATAATATTCTCTAATAGTGATCTGATCACAAATAACTAATTTTTTTTTTAAGTTTAGAGTTTATTTATTTTTTATCTGGTGCAGAGTCTCACTACCACAGCTTGGACTCATAGCGATCTTCCTATTTCAGCCTCCCCAGTGCTGGGATTACAGGCATGTGCCACTGTGCCTGCTTTTCATGACCAGCACGGTGTGCCCAGGTTTCCCAGGACAGTGCAGCATATAGTGCCAGGAAGTGAACCTGGGTACTTGCGTTTGCCAGGCAAGCACTTACAGCACCAAGCTATCACTGTAGCCCAATAGCTCTGATCTATCAGTATTACTGCTGTTTTCAACTCATTTTATTCTGGATACTAGCTTGGTTAGGGAAGGTAGGAAGTATCATGGGGGAAAGAGCATCTTATAATTCCCTTGTTTTTCTGCTTATTTTATTTTTTCCTTAGGAGAATCAATTGAGTTAGGCTTATTGTGACATTTTGAGCCATAAGTTGTATTTAGTGAAATATGCCTTTGTGCATTAACTATTTTCTAAACTTGGTTTATAGTCACCTTTACATGGAGGCCAGTTAGGTAGTAGAATTGATGACAACATGATCAGACTGCCTTTAGTCTCTGAGGCCCTGTAATGCAGAGATTTTAGAGTCTGAATTTAGCCACGATATTCATATAATTTGTTAACTTTTGTCTTCTCTCAAAAAAAAGATTCAACAGCTTGAAACAGCTATCTATTTACAGTATTAACAGCACTTTTGAGTTATTTCTCCCCTTCAACTCCTGGCTTACAGGCTTGTTACTCAGGATGGTCCAAGTGAACTTTGGAAAAAAAAAATTAGGCTACATTGCCTTACTGTGAAAAATCCTGAAATGAATCCCATCACGTAGAGGAAAATTTACAGTCCCATGACTAACCTAGCAGACTTTGCCTGACTTGAGCTCTCCTTCATTTCATTCTGCCTCTGTTTGCTACTTTGGTCCGGTTGCACTGTTGGCATTGGTGCTATTCTTCACCTATGTCAAACTAAGTTCTTTCTCAGAATCTTTGAAAATGCTCTTCCTTCTTTCTGAAAAATCTCTTACCCTAGGCATGTTTTCTTATTCATAGTGTCTGTTAAGGTGTCTCCTCATAGGAGGCATCTCTTGCTGCAGAATTCAAGAGACTGAATAGACTGGGTGGATCAAGAGGTCTGGTTTATTAAGTGTGCACCTGGCTCCACGGACTCCTGTCCAAAAAACTGAAAGTTGAATAACAGAAGGGCTCCAGGTTTTATACTTATCAACAGGGGTCAGCCTGTTTAGCAGCACAAAAACAGGTGGGGTTACAGACAAAGGCAGTTATTCATGTAGTGACGGTTTTATAACCTTTTGGATATTATGACAACAGAATATTATAAACCTGCATAATGCAGATACCATGGAGTGCTATATTATGGCCTTCTTTCTTCAGGACCATAATTATTATGTATATTAGGAACAGAGAAAAGGTCAGCCTCGAAGCAGAACATCCTGGTGGGAACAGGATGCCACTGGACTCTGTTTACAGGAATATGTTACCCTTATCCATAACCTCAAAGAGGTCACAATCTCTTTATGGTTACTTGTGTCTAACTGTAACCTACCTGCTTTTAAGCTACTAAACAGGCTGCACTGAAGACATGTAATATATATATATATATATATATATATATATATATATATATATATAATATTGCTTATATTGCATATGTGTATTAAGAGAAATCTATGAATATATGCAGGAATAGACTCCACAAAGTCAGCAACTCATTGAATATCCTTATGTAGATAATCTCTTCTTCATTGTGATGTAGCCTATCTTTTAGTCTGTGCTCACATTTACCCATCATGTTCTTATGGATCATCTGCTGTGCACAGAGATGTGTGTTCTGCATCCTTCACCATGAGGCTGTGGGTCTTTCATAGCTTGCTGCTCTAAGAATTTCCACAAGACACAGGAGAAGCTCTGTGTATCTGAAATTGCCTTCCTTTCCTTGAAGGATTTCAAAAAGGCAAAGTATCTGCATGAACCTAGTCCCAAGGTTTTCATTGTAGAGACAGCCTATTGTGAGGGGATTTTTTCCCCCCAGAAAAGCTGCTTTTTTTGGTAGCACAACTGAGCTTTTGACCTATCTCTGCTTTTTTCTGATCACTCTTCCTCATCCTGTCCATCAGCCTTTTGCCTGGTCCAGCTTCCCTTTACAGAGCTGAAGCTGAAGCACTACTCACTTCAAAAAGTTGACAGAGGCTGGCAGAAGGCATGGCTTGCTAATGACTTTAAGACAGAGAAAATGCTAAAGAAAAGAAAAGAAAAGAAAAGAAAGAGGTAGTGGCTTGTTTCCTCCTTCTCAGGTTTCTTGTGCAGTGCAGAGTCACCCCTACCCAGCGGGAAGAGATGATAAGTTATTGAGTGGGATATATGCATATCTGACAAATATCCACTTGCTTGTTTCTATTGTAATGAAAACATCTAAGATCAGCCCATTTTCTTCTAGATTTCTCCATACAATTATCCAGAAACCTGTGAAAACGTGGAATTTGGGAAGGGCGCTGTGGATGCCATCACTGACAAAGGGAAGCACACTGTGACCACATGATAAAGGTGAGGAGAACATAGCTAAGTCATGGCGCACCTTAAAGACTGAGAAAGCACACAAGGACAGTCTGCTGTGTCTCTGCTTAGCATGCACACACTTCATCGGAAATCTAAATAATATATTAAGCTTTCTATGTTGGAATTCCTGTGTGCCTTTCTACTTGTCTGGCCCCAAATGAGGTGATTTCCAGCAGCGTGTCCAGATTTCTGTGTTCAACAGCAGTGGCCATGACTGCCTGTCACTCTCCTTTCATGATGGTTGGTAATATTCATCCTCTCACGAGGGGCGGTTGATAGTTGGGCTAGAGTTGCTGCACCACTATCTACATCACTAACCTTTGGGAATAGTGAGCAGTCTGTCTGTCTGTCTGTCTGTCTGTCTGTCTGTCTGTGTGCCTGTGTGTCTGTGTCTCTCTTGCTTCAATTCTCTCATTTCACAATTAGGAGAAATTTTAAGCTTTACTCAAAAACCCTAACTAAGCAAATATTCCCTGTTTCATTTATACTAAGATTTATTTATTTGTTTATTTATTTATTTATTTATGGGACCAGGGATTGAACTGAGGCCCTTGTGCTTGCCAGGTCAGTGCTTGTTCTCCTGAGCTATCTCCCCAGCCCCCTATACTAAAATTTAAAGCCCTTCTATAAGAAATTGATGCTTTGCATAATGGACAGAAATGATACCTTTAAAAAATACAGTTTCCTGTATTTAGAGGCATAACTAAATTTTTAATCTTTTCTCTTCAGTTCTAGGAAAACCTTATTTTCATTCAGAAAAATATGTGAGAAGGAAAAAAAAAAACATTTTGTTGTTTTTGGATTATATGGCCAATTTTCCAACATGCAAAAAGACTGGGTTTTGTTACAGAAATGTATGAGGTTTTTGAAGGTAGAGAGGAGTGACAACTTTTCCCTTGTGGTGGAATAAAGAGATGAGTATTTCGGGGGAAGAAAAATATCCCTTTGTCTTTTAAGATGATAAGCTTTTGTAAGCAGGGAACTGAAGATTACACTCTATTGTCATTCTGGTTTTAATTAATATGAAATTAAATTTACATCTCTTGTTAGGCCTATGTTAATAGTAGGAGAACTTAGAACTTATCTGAATGGATGTTACTGCAAAGGACACTAGAGGAATCAACACAAGATTCAGGACTGCCGCTGTAAAAAAGCACAAAAAGGAAATGAATCTGAGGAAATAACAAAGGGAGCTCTAGAAGCTGAAAGGTGTGTGTACAGTGGCAGTAAGTGGAAGACTGTGTCATGATTGTCACATTTGACTTTATGTATGAAGTATCAGAGTTGGGGCAGCTTGCCACAATAGAATGGGGATTGGTTTTGGGTTTAGGCAGATAGCTGTAGTTGAAAATCCTACATGAGAAAACTAGTGCTACCCTCTAGGTAAACTGGGAAGATTAATAGGTCCACTTTTGCCAGCACCATATATAGTATATAAATTTAAAAGAGGATCATATAGACTAATTGGAGTAAGAGTATTTAAAAAAAAAACTTTAACATTCTCACCACGATCACTATAAATTTTCTTAGGACCCTTTCCTAAAAATGTGTGTAACAAGGTAGGCAGGTTGTTGCGGCTTGGAAAGCAGAAGTTATTTTGAGGGCATTTCCAAGGGTCTCTGGGATGCTTAATAGGAGAATATGTAGGGAAAAGAGGAGAAATTAAGAAAGAGAAAGAAGAAAGAGCAGGAGCAACAAGGGTCTTGGATGTGTTAGTAACGCATAACGCATGTTACATTTTTGTTTTAAAATGTGTGTTCTAGCCAGGCATGGTGGCTCATGCCTGCAATCCCAGCACTCGGCAGGCTGAGGCAGGAGGACTGGTGTGAGTTTGAGACCAGCCTGGGCTGTGGCCCAAACATCATTTCAAAAGAGTCGTTTTGAGGAGCTAATGGTTAAGCTTACTAAAATAGGATGAGAAGGGCTTAGAGATTAACTTCAAGGCTCAAAATTCACCAGAAAACTAAACCAGTATCCTTTACTTCTTTTATGTCCATGAGAGGCAAAGGCCAGTGTTTCCTATGAGAGAGCAAGTCAGCATACACAAGTCTAACCTTTGACAGAGCAAAATCGTTTTTCCTCAGGACCCTGACTTTTTCCCAGTGATGTTTCCTTAATCTCTGACATGTTGGTTCAAGTGTGTGAGACCAAGTCTTTGCAGCATGGACTCTAGGTCACATTTTGTTCCACTGAGAACTATAGTGTTTGTGAGTGCATTTGAAAATTGCTGGACTATTCGACTGGAGCTAACAGCCTGGGTTTCTTTTATGAATAGGAACACATTGAATGGCATTTGCACACCAGAGCAAGTAGCCTGTCACATTGCTTGCCTGAGTGAGTCCTCCTGCATGGTGAGGATGGCATGACTGGCTGTGGCTATGAGAGCATGAAAAGAGAGAAATGTGGTTATAGCCGAAAAAGCCCCTAGCCAGCCTGCTGGTTACCCACCTGACAGTTCCTGCTACAAATTCCTGTCACTTCTATCTCCTAGAAATGGGTGGTCACTGTGATGTACATTGCAAGAAGCAGTCCTCAACTGATCAGCCATTCTGTCTCTGTACTTTCTGCTTGCCTACCTCATGGAAGCCCTGGACCACAAGAGATCAGGGCCTGACATTTTGAGGATCCATTGTGTCTATCTTATGTTAAATAAAGCTGCCTCCAAATCCTGGGTGTCCTGGGTGTTTCTGTTTACTGTGGGAACATTATATCTTTTCCCATTTTAATGCTTTATTCAGCAGATGGTGTGGGGGGCATAATTAAAGAAGGATTTAATGTTTGGGAGGAATGTCAGATAAAGGATTGGTATTCCACAAAGATTATGATGTCAAATAAGAAAAAAAGAATAAGTGGTTAAGATTTTTGAGGAATGGTATTATAGCTGTAGGGATATGTTGTGAGAAGTCAGAGAACATAGCTGTTTAAGGACTTCACTGATAGAGAATCAAAAGACATACGTAATTACAGAAAATTAGTGACAACTAGCCCAGAGTCTTAAAGATTCATGGAGTAGCAAAATAAGCTACCAAGAGTATTTACTAGGTACTGAAAATCATTTTCTAGTCCACTTTTACTTGTTATATTGATCTCTCTATTTGGTCTCCTGAATATTATATAGCACCTCTCGTATTCATGGTAGATCAATGTGTAGAAGCTAACTGCGGTGAACTGAATTGTGCTTCCCTAAACTTATGCCCTAATCCTCAATGTGTTTGGAAATAGGGCTGTTAGGAGATAGAATAAAAGAGGTCATAAAGTAGAGTAGGAATCTGGTAGAGCTGATTTCCTTATAGGAAGAGGAAGATGTGTGTGCATGCGTGCATGCGTGCACTTGTGTGTTCAGGTAGAAATGTTTCATGAGAAAGTATTATGTGAGGACTCAGAGGAAAGCAGCGCATAAGGAGAGAGCCTGTCCAGACAATGAGTATGTTGTTCCTAGCTCTTAGACTCACTGGCCTTCAGTACTTTGAGTAAATTAATTTCTGCTGTTTGCTATTGCTGTGTAGCATTTCGTACAGCAGGTAGAGCTGGCACTAACATTGTTAGGGGGTTGGATGGGAAATGGAGTCGTTGTTCCTCTGAGCTGAATGATGGCCCAAGGGATGTTTAAAACATTAAGCTGTTTTTTTTAAACAAAAATTTCATTTTTTACAGTTTCAAAGCAGATGTGACCTTTTTGACCATTTCCCTATCACTTGCTGTGTTATTACACACACACACACACACACACACATATATGAGTGAAAGTTACCCCATGCCTTGAAAGACCCATTTATTTCTTCACACCCACTTATTTGTCACATATAAGAGTGGATTTAGCCTTGAAAGGAATATTCAGAATGGAGTTTGCTTGATTTATCTCAACTCTAAAGCTTGGACGATTTTGGTTTACTGCTTTTTAGATATTCAAGGACTAAGATACCAATGAATATAGGCTTCTGTTATGTAATTAATAATACAACATAGTAGTGGAATAAAAGATAAACATAAATATTATTGTAGAACATTCAAAGACCAAATACATTTTATAGGAAAGTATTTTATTTTTGTGTCTCCACAGATGGAATTCATAACCTTATTTTCTGATAAGACAATTCAAACATACAAATCAATTACAACAATGTGGTTATCAGCTCCCTCCTCCCACCCCTATAATTTAAAGCAACTGAGAGTTTTGAAGGACACCAAGACAATAGGGCTTAGTTAAACAATATGGCAGTTAAAATGGCCATCTAAGAAAATAATTACAGTAATTTTTCAAAAGAATTGTCCTTTGAGCAAAACAGATTGAATGAAAAGGATTGTCATGAAATGAGGATTACAGTAAAAGGGAAAAAGGATATATGTTAGAGTAGTGGCACAATAAACTGGGGAGTCAAACTGAAACAACAAAAGCCCAAGCCAAATAAAAAATAAGACCCAAAAACAAAACAAGCCTTCTCCAGTAAAATGCATCCCCTTGAAGATACCCATTCAAACTCTGGTTTCACATTGAAATGAATGTTTCCCTACCCCTAATGCCTGGAAGTGTATTACTTTGTACTTTTTATAAATTAATAATTTTTCCAAACCACCATCTCTAAAAGAGAGGCGAGAATTTGTTATTAATTTTGTAGAAGTGAGTTTAAAGATAAACCAGCCAAGTGATGGCCAGTGTCCTTTAGTCTCTAACCATAAGAAAGACATGTATATCCTGCAGACCTGGGGCTCCCAGGGGAGAGGAGGTCATACTCCCTGATTCTTTGTGGTCACTCTAAATCCTGTAGCACCTTTATAATGTGTTTTCATTGTGTGTTGTTCCCGCGTGCTTTTCACAGTAGGCCTCACAGCACCCTTGCGAGGTAGGTAGCATTATGGTCATTCTGAGAGATGAGGATGCATAAATGATCAGTAGCTTATTCATAGAGAAAAAAGAACCCAGTGATAGAGCCTTGGGGACTCTTACTCTAGATCCTGATCTTTTCGATTCTTGACTCTTCTGACTCCCTGAGAGTGGATCAATAAAGTGAGTAGGTCCTCAATGGCAGACTCATGCCTGGTCAGTTGGACAATAAGGCCTATATCTAAACCATATGGTTTGTATGATAGAAGGAGAAATCGGTCTTGAGCAATGTGGAGGTCGAAGAGTTGATATGGATTGAAATTTGAAGCAGGTTTTGAGAACTTTATTTACTCAAGTGCTGCCAGGTTACTATGATCATAGATGTTCAATCACTATTACAAGATTAAATGAATGACTGAATGAATGATTGAATGAAGAGTATGCTTGGATATGTTGAAAATTAGATTTTCTGTACCTTTGGAAGCAAAACTTGGAGAAATCTGATGTGCAGTTTTTTTTTTTTATTTTTTTATTTTTTTATTTATTTTTTATTTTTTTTTTTTGATGTGCAGTTTTTAATTAAAAAAGAGTTGTCTCCTGAATTATTTTGGGTATATGTTTGAGCTAATATTGGCAGTATTTAGGAGTATACAAATACTAAGACAGTTAAAATAATATTCAGTGTAGAATTTGTCTACCTACTGGTTTGGAATCCAAACCATGAAGATTACTGAAAGGCAGTGCAACGTCCATATAAACACCATCCATTTCCCTATACAATTAGGTCTTCTGTGTGCTTCTGTGCTCTTTGCCTTTCATCTGAAAAACTAGGGCTCTCTGGATCTTATCAAATGCTATTGTGAAAAGACCCTGAACAATGCACCACCTTCTTGTGCTTCCGAGTTAGGGACATTTTTCAGTCACTTTCCATTTCTGGGAACCAGTTTTTCTTTTTTCATTCCAGAAGACTCAGGGCAGGGAAACAGTACTTTTATATTGAAGCCAAACCTAGTTAATATCAGCAACTTGCTTGAAGTGCTGCCACAGAGGGCCCTTGAGACTTCTGGAGATCAGGCAATGGGATTGCTATCATAGAAAAGCTTTTTTTAGTCAGGACAGCGGTGCTGCCTTGCCAGTCTCTGCATTTACACATTTGTTCTGGGTCCAGTGAAGTAATTCCCTGTAGGGTATTTAGATATACTGAGTCATAAGAATGCTGGATGCCCTAGAATGGGTTTGTATGGGTGTGTGTTTAAAGAAGTATTTGCATAACTTTTACTAGAGCTCTGTATGTATACAATGGATGTAACCTATTAGTCTTTTATACATGTAATAGCCCATGGCTAAAAGAATAGGTTAGATGCAGTGAATTGCTTCTGTGCTGCACTACTAGAGGATGCAATCTCTTCTATAAACACAGTGAGGCTGTGTTTAGAAAACGTTTGCCTTACAGGGAGATCTGGTAAATAGATGTATCACCTAATATAAAAATAATAAAATTGTTTAGCATACATATAACTTTTACAGTCATATACAAGGTTTAGGTTTCTTCAATCAAAGAGCTTATCTATCTAGTAGTACAATGGACTAGTAGGTTGCTTGGGTTTTCAAGTCTCAGACACTGATGTCTGAATGACTGGCTCAGTTATAGTCTTTGCTTTCATTAGTGGTGTTCAAATACAGAATCTTCAAATAGACCATCTATCTTCAATGTGCCAGTTCTTTTTCATTATATTTTTGTAGCTATTTACTCATAGTGTAAAAGTGTGTGTGTGTGTGTCTGGCATTAACATACATGTATTAGAAAGGCTTCTTGACATGTTTCTGATTTACCAAGCTCAAAATGTTGTGGAATGAGTTTGTGTATTGCCTGCATAGCTCAAACAAGGGTTTTCCTTCTCAGTCCAGGATGTTTTTTATAGAGAGTAACAACTTTTGCTTCAGTCATTTATAATAACTGATGAAAGATACTAGAGTGACAAGCCTAGAAGCCAATGTCTCTGATTTTACACAGATTAGTGATAGAAAATCACGTGATTTTTTGCTCAGGTTTATCTATCTTCTCCTTAATTTGGCTTTTTTTGGCCATGAATTATTATGTCTTGTATTTTGAATCTGAAGATAAGGTAATTAAGAATACAGCATTATTTATTATATATTTTTATATTATATAATAACCTTAATTTCTGTCTTAAGAGGGAGTAGGTAGGAACCTATAATTTATATTTGATGATATAAAATGACAAATAACATTCAGCTAATTATGTTGATGGCAAGAAAGTGACAAAAACAAAGCAAAACAAAAACAGAAATAGAAAAGTGTGATCAACTTCTAATTTTAAGAAGTACCACATGCCAGAAATCCCTTACAAATATAGAGCCAATGTGTTAAATTAAAGTAGGATGAGGGGCCCGGCAGGATGGCTCAGTGGTCTAAAGCGCCTGCTTGGGAAAGCTTGGGCGGCTTCAGGGACCGCGGCTTGATCCCTGGCACCACATGCTGTGCCAGCCCTGCCCTCCAGGCGGGCTGAGCCGGCCATAAAAATGAGTGAATAAACAAACAAAGGTTCTGAAACAAGAAAAAAATAATAAAAAAAATAAAAAAATTAAATAAAAAAAAGTAGGATGAAGTTCCATTTAATAATTTGACTTCACCAAATTATCTCTTTTCCATTATATACAAATGAATCATGGTGTATCGGGACCATCTCGGCTGATCAATGAGTTTTCTGGATAATCAAACTCGTTTTGGTTGGCAAAGATGTGCTCTCCATACACCCAGAACCATGGTTACGGGATAGTTGTTGTTTTAGGCAAGTATTTCAATGCTACGAAAGCCCTCTGTCAGAGACACAATTCCTCCTCAAGCAGCTCTTCCTTTAGCAAACTCTTTACAAGAAGAAAGGCCTCATGGGCTGGCAGAGTCTCTACTCTGTAATTAAAGAACAGCAAAGCTGCCTTCTGACTCTGATGAATTTGTGTATTCTGCTGCCTAGAGTCTCTCAGACTTTCTTGTCATCTAACAAATATGTCTTCCAGTGACCATTACTGTCAGCTTTGTGCTTCCACCTTCCCCTGCCTGCCCTTCCCTGGATACTGGATGGCATCAGACTGCAGGGGTAAAGATGATGTGACTGTGGGGACAGCTCCCTGGGAACATCTCCCCAAAGCCTGTCCCCTTAAATGTCTGAAAGGAAGAAAAGCATCTTTCTACTCAGCAGAAAAATTGCACAGAATAAATGTTAAAATTTTGATCCATTTCTCCTTTAACACTGGACAACTCTTTCCTGTTACCAACTATTTTTCTCCTTTCAGTATTAATAATCATCTCTTTCTAATTTGTATGAGGCTCTGGATCATGAAAAGTTGGCTGCATAAAAGCTAACACAAACTAGAGGCTGAGAGAAGTATGGCTTGGTGAACCCTTCCAAATCAAATGAAATTGAGATAATTTTGCAAGTGATACAGGATTTATTTTCACTAAAGAACATTTTAACAGTATGATTGATAGTGCATAGATTTTTTAATATTCAGCAGGTCAAACCTGACCCTTTTGTGACTTTAAATAAAGAACCTGATAATAACCTGTCCCCTGCATGTTTTCTGCATGGTCTCCTCTCACTGCATCACTGGCGTAAGAGCCCACTGAATGGCCTCCCTTCTGACAGCTTTGCAGATTATTTCATCAACATAGTGCTCACATAATTTAACAGCTTTATGTTCCTTGCGAGGCTCAGGTAACCTACTTTTTTCAGTAAGGAAATATTTTCCATGTGACTCCAATGGCCTTTCCTTACAATTCATTAGTTAATAATAGCCCAATGGACTCAACTGAGATGTCAGATGCATAAGCCCTTTTTATCCGCAAAGAAAATGTTTTCTAATTTATTTTATGTGTAAATAAAATAAGTTAACTTGATTTTACATGATTAAAAAAAGCAAAATGTCCAACACAATTACCCAATAATAACAGCCACTAAAACGTGAACCTAAATCAAGATAATTTTGTCTTTAGTATTAATATTTTAAGAACAAACCAAGCTATCAGGCATTTTAAAGAAAAGTTTTGTTAGGATGTTGGTTAGTAACTGCCAACTGTGGAATGTTCCCATATGGAGATTCTGATAAAAGACAGCAAAGAAAAATATAGACACATTGTCTTTTTTGTTTTTCCCTCCTGTTCAAAGTTATCAACTTTCAAAACAGTTACATTTTAAACACTTAAAAAAAAAATCAAACACCCCTGCCTCAACTATTTATATATGTATATATAAACAATAGTTTTTGATTATGATATGGAGTATTCTACATCTAATGGATAAAACATGTGAAGAAAACTGTCTCGTGCACCAAGTGACCCAGATGTGTAGGACACATCTGATTTTTTATCACTGGAGGAAGAAAGCCTTTTTTTGTTTCAGCATCTAGTTTCCTCATGACTGAAATTCAGCATGGCACTGTGACACTGATGTGTGTCTGAGTCAGTGCGTGGCTGGATGTATGCTGGGATAAGGAATGGGGCAATTTTTTGCATGTCTTCTGCTTAATTTTTACTTGATTGTATTTTATCTACTGCATTGATTATGTTAAAGTGCAGATTAAAACAATTCAGAATAGGAGGTGTGCAACAACATAAAATAGCGACAAAACTTCTGCTGCATAAATTGAAAAAAAATTGGTCTTGTTAAATCAAGCACAAAATCTGACCCATTTTCAATATGGCCGAGAATTAGCTATTTGAGCTTTATTGCGATTAGTACAGATAACTTATCCAGAGAACATAAATTTGCATTTTCGTTGTCTCCTAATGGTAACTTAGCATACTAAAGGTAGAGGCTTCCTTAAAATGTGAAGTGCTCTCTTGATTATGCCAGCTCTTTTCTCATTCTGCGAAGGCTATAAATAAATCTTCCTATTTAAGGCTGGCATTCTATCAACCCACCTGCTTCTAGAAGAGAAAAAATCAGAATCACTCAACCTGCAGATTGCTGTCAGCCTTGTGATTATGTGAATGGGAAGTCTTAACTTTTAAAGTGTTATAAGATAGGCTGGAGGTCTGTTTTTTTTTTTTTTTTTAAAGAAATTCCCAGTTTAACAGTTACCCAAGAATTTCTGAGTACCAATGAAAGAAGGCTTCTCCCTCGAGAAAGCATGCATCATAGGGCATGACTGCACAGCAGGACATAGGCAGGTATGAGAATCAAGGGTCCTTTTTGGTTGTGGCATCAGGAAAGCAGACAGGAATGGTGGGGATGCCAAAGTTTCACAAGTAGGCTGTCTCAGAGGAGGCAGCACATCCTCCCTTCTATCTGAGATTTTGTTTTCATGGTTTCAGTTATTTGAGATCAACCTGAACCTGAACGTATTGAACAAAAAAGAATTTTGAGTGGGGAATGCACATGAAAGTGTAGATTCATGTAACTCACTGCTGTATATTTTGACAAATCTTCTATTTTTATTACTAGTGGTCTTTGGCTGCTACTATGCTGAGTTCATCAATTAAACTTTGTCAGTGGGTGTGTGTGTGCGTAGGGAAAAAGATAGTGACTGATAAGGTTTGATATGATCTGCACTTTTGAGCATACCAAGTGCCCTGAGGATAAGCAGAGCCACCGTAGACCTTCCTTATTTCCTTCTTTCCTATTTAGGATAGTTTCCAAAGAACTGGGGATAGGTGATAGAGAAGTATTTAGAGACCTTGGCAATAAAAGGGGACAGTCTGGGGTACATGCGAGCCTGTCCCAATCAGAGTCCAGTGCTTGGGAAGAGGAATGTCAGCCCAGTCTGTTTTAGAAAAAATAAACCCTTTATATACACCTTATGTATGCTTTTGTTGTTGCTGCCAACATTTTATCACAGGCTTTCCTTCAAAAAGCTCACACATGATTCTGAGTATTTTTGTCCTCAGATTTTTTTTTTTTTTTTGAGAAAAATGTGCAGCCACATGTGCTGCTTCCAAAACAGATCAATCAACTTCATATTTCAAATCCTGCTATTAGTGATTAACTTACATGGTTATTTGGTTGTTTTGAGTAAACCTTGCAAGTGTAGCTTTAATGGTCCATGGGCACCATGCTTTTTAGGTAAACTTAAGGTCCCAGCAAGTCATCCCTCATTTAATCTCAGAAGCTATGTTGTGCGGCTTTCCCTTCCCAGAAGCCAGACTTTTGCTGGAGCACAAATGAGGAAGTTCTCTCAGGAGTGACTTTTTTGGTTAAAATAGCGTCACCAAGAGATTTATGGGAAGTGTTTGCCAAGGTACTTAGAAATGTCAGCTGTTGCCCACCAGAATCTAAAATCTGTAGTCACAAATATTTAACCCCTTAAAGTTTTCTACACATAGGGACAGAACTCCAAAATGCTTCCATCAGAGAATATTGAAAGGTTTTAGAGAAAGGAATTGAATGACACTCCTCAAGCCAATGGTATAAAGTCAATGGGAACAACCAGGCACATAATGGATTACTCTAAAGGGGCAAGCTGATTTCAGTTTTGAAGATAAATCATTACCTAAGTACTAAGTAGAATGAATGGCTTTGACCCCAAAGGTTCTCCTATTGGCTCATGTGCTACAGAATTTGGTGGCATTAACATGTGTGCTAGAGATGGCCAGGAAATAGAAAAGGAGATAAAACTAGACCCAAATGAAAGGGGTAAAGGAGCATAATCTGATTCTTCTTCAACTAGAAGACAACTATAATAACTAGAAATGAAGGACATAAAATTAAAATAGAACCCAGTGCTTCTCTCCAATCTTTTCAAAATTCCTGGTACATCTTTGTTCTTTTTTGCCAGTTCTCAGCCTTCAAAGCCTAAAATGATCTATTTATTCTCTTTCCTAGAAGACATCCTGCGTTGTTGAGCACCTCCTCAGCACAGCTCCTGAAGATAAAACAAATGTCCTGGGATGAGCTGAAGGGAGACCCTGAAAGTATTAGTTACTTTAAGTGCACCTCTATTCAATTTGAGTTCTCTAACATTTCATTTTGTTATCTGTACTGCCAATATAAAAAATATATTTCTACTCAAGTGTAAAGTGACAAAATTCAGGAAATGAGATTTAAATAATCTGTGTTTAAAGAGTCATACAAGATTGCAAGTTCTGGACTCTTGTGAGAACTGAGAGCAATACATTTGACAGGACAACGAGAACCGAATTCACCCTAAAAGATGTAAAGTAAATCTTAAAATGCCTTTGTATTAAAAAGAGAGTTGTGGGCAGTAAGTATCATTAAAAGGCCAAGCAAAACCACAGTTCTGACAAATGTCTTCAGAAACTAGGAAGTTTCTGGCTTATATTTATATTTAGCAGTTTCTGCAGGATATTTTCAAATTTTAAAAATATTTGAAAAGCATGTGATCATAAATATATTGAAAATTGCTAGGGACAGTTTTCTTGCCAGCAGCATAGAACCTGCCTGGCAAGCTAGCACAAGGTCCTGAGTTCAATTCCTTGTACAAAAAAAAAAGGGAAAAAAGCAGCTGGAAAAGTGAGTAATGTGAGGGTTTTTTTGTTTTGTTTTGTTTTGTTTTTGTTTTTGTTTTTTTAAACCCCACATATTTCTTACTAGGAACATATTTGCTTGAATGAGTTATTTTATACACACACACACACACACACACACACACACACACACACTATTTCAGACATTTGGGTCTGTGTTAATTTTCTTGGATCATTAGGAAATTTTCTTAGACATCAAGGAAAGTTTTTTCTAATACAGACTTAAGCGAGAGAGAGAGAGGGAGAGAGAGAGAATATTTTTCTGAAAATGCTTGAAATAAACAAAGTACTGGCCAATTCAGAACAAAATCCTGAGCTAAGCAACTCTATTTTTTATACAATAATTTGAAACAAAAAGTCCTGAACAAGATAACTCAGCAATGTTATAATCAAAGGGAAAAATTTGCCTTACATGCTGGTCTGAGCAACCAGAAAGAAAACCTTAGTTAAGTCCTCATAAAACTGGACACTAGAAGCTCAGACATACAGTCAGTGGAATGCCAGAGCTTGTCAGATACAAAAAAGACCCCCAAAATTGTACTAATAGCAAGAGCACAGGAAGTTACATGTCTACCTGCAATTTTGTTACTACAGTCCATTGGTAGAAAGTAGCCTGTTCTTCTGGAAATAGTCAATTGATTTTCATGGTTTCACCACTTATGAGGGTGATGCTTATATCATCGATATAATCCCAATGTATACATTGCAGGTTAGTCCAAATTGTAATTTTACCTCTAATAGATTGCATTTAAGCATACTTCAGAGGAGTAGTAGTGTATTTTAATATTGGCAAGCTTAGATAATATGAAAATCTAGTTTCTGAAGATATTAACAGTTAATCATGAATTAACTTGTTTCAGGCTTGAGTCAGTTGGAGAAACCCCAAGGTAAAATTTATGAAACAGGATTTTTGTTACATTGCTTTTCAGAGGATTCATTAGGCATATATAGACCTTGAGCCTTTAAGGAATGGATATAGAAGGCAACATTTGTCCAACCTGTTAGTCGGTGTTACTCTGGATTAAGGCTGAGCCACAGCTCAGAGTAGGGGAACCCATGGATGCACTCTTTCTTTTTTGAGTGGAATAATAACTAAATCTTGAACCAAGTCCTTTTACGAGTAGCTTAACTTTAATGCAATTTTGTCTCACTCAGGTGTTGTCAGTAATTTTTACTTGGAGGGAAAATAGCAGTAAGTCACCAAGATTGTTTAATAGCTTAGTGCTCTCAATTGTTCATGCATACTCTCTGACAGTTAAGTATCTGCTACATATGATATTGCAAAATTAAAATGAATTAATTTCTGTTTAGAAGGCTGTCCTTCTTCTTTTTTTTTTCAGTACCGGGGATTGAACTCAGGACTGTGTGCTTACCAGGCAAGCTCTTATTCTACTGAGCTATCTTCCCTAATGCTGTCCCTCTATCTTAATTTCTTTCTTTTTCTCCTTTTTAACTTGCAAGATCCATCTGATGGGTTTGATAAAACATATAGCACAGCTTGAGTTATATCTGAAAGATCTATGATGACCACCAGGAAAGGTGGCAGATGAAATATTATTCAAATGGGCAAGTTTTCAGTCTTTATATCTCATTTCTACCCATTTTCAAAAGAGAAATAAGTTTAAGTGTGCTTCTATCAAATTGACAAAATGATTTATATAGTTTTTCTAGTGGGGGTCAGTTTTACTTTACTAAGCTTTCTCAAGATGTCAAATACTAAAAATGACTTTTGAAAGTCAGACTTCCTATCTAACAGGTCAAGGACAGCCCAGAGATCTCTTTACCTTACATCCAGTCCAAGATGGGAACATCCTTCTAGTCCTTTGCAAAGTATGAAAAACAAATAAATGCCTCATATGCGTTGATTAAATCTATATTTCAGAAATATAGTCTACATTCAATGTAGCCTCAAGTTATGTTGAGTATAGACTTTGAAAACTACATTTGGCCAAATGGAACTTTTACACCACATCGTAATGAATTTCTTGAAAAACTGCATGCTAATTTTGAGTAACAGTCATTACTACCCACTGAGTAGGGTAAATATTCTTGGATCACAAGAGGAAAAGAATCACCACGATTTTCCATGTTTCTAGGGCTATGGTGTCAAATTTTTCCTCAGGGCCATAAAAAATCAGTAGTCTTTAGCTCCTTAAAGAGTTTCTACTTTAAAATTTCTTAACTCTTTAAAAAAAAGAAAATTGTTCAAATCTATAAAAGATACTTTTCAAAATAAAACCAGACATGTAGTGGATAAGGAGGCAGAAGAAACCTTGATGCTGCCTGTTGAAGGTGACCCCAAGCAGAAATTACCGTAATAGAGGACATCAGAGTGACAGTAACTAGATGTTGCTTAACTGGCAGTAGTCTAATCTTCAGGCAACTACCACACTTTAAGCACATCCTTTGCTGCGCTTCCATCATGTTATAATGGATCATCTTGGTTTCTGTTGGTATCGGAGAAGAAATTCTCTTAAGTCAGAGAGCCTTTGAACAACAAAATTATTGATCTTTAGGTACTAGCAAATTTACCCAGTAATTATATATAATCGTTACCTTCTCTTCTATTTTTTTTTTTTTTTTTTTTTGTAACTCAGTAGGGACTGGTTAAAAAAAAAAAAATCACAGAGTGGTTAAACTGGGGTATTTTCCTTGGTAAAAACACCTACCTTACACTTTTCAGGGACATCTAGTGGCACACCTCCTTCAGGACAAACCAAGGGCTGTGTTACAGTAAATTGGTCCAGTGTGATAGTATAAGTATAAAAAAATATTCCATTCTGTATCAAAACTAGGCACATGCCTTTATTTATAGTAACAGAAGTTAACAGAGCTGAGCAGTTTTGCCTTGGGGCCTGTTTCTTGGCATCCTACATCAGACATACATATCTCTCAATATCTCTCAACACATCTCTGCCCATTACTCCAGGGATCTAGTTTCAAGCCGATCTGTAGGTAAAGGAAGGTGAAATCACACTTGGATCTATAGTGATGAGGAACTAAAAGCACAACCTCTCATTCATATTGCTTTAAAACATATACAGCATACATATAAAAAGAAAGAGACATAAAGAATATATCAATCTCTTTTTGGTGCCGACCCCACAGTATGGTGTGATGCAAGGCTTTAACAAATGAGAATCGGAGATACAAAATTTTCCGTAGAGTATGTTTTAGACAAATGTGTCTTTAATATGTAAATCCTACACTGTAGGTTGTTCTTATTTTCTTTCTCTTTTGTTTTTGTAGTGGTAGAAAACGCTGCGTGTTGTCCATGAGCATGAGCCAGAGGTTCAGGTTCATTACTGAGATCCCCAGAACGCCAGTATTTGCAAAGCAAACAATTGGTATCCCACTATGTGAAGGGCTCTGACGCGCCCGCCTGCCTGCCCGCCTGCCTCTCAATGGAGAGTCACCATAAGAAGTCCTCCTGTTCCCATGGACCCTGCTTGGACACAGGGGCAGCTGCATGAAGCTGCCTCCCAGCCTAGGGATTTATTGTGCCAGACTCTTACTGACCACCAACAGTGACACAGAGACAGTAGTGACAGTGGAGACCCTCAGATCATTTTCATGTTGAACCTCCTGGGCCCAGCCCCCTCCCCTTCTGCAGCAGCACCGTTGTTTTTTCGGGGCACATATTCAAGGTCAATGCTGTTTTTGTGCTTGCCTTTCCCTCGGCTCCACACGAAAAGGAGGAGAAAACAAAATAAAACCACTCCCAGGAATGTGAAACAGCCCATGGCTGTGGATACCAGTATTGTTTTAAGGTCCAGGGAAAAAGTATTAGCATTGGTGCCATTGGAAACAGTGTCGTTGGAGTCGGTCATGTACATAGGGGTCCTGTTTGCGTAAAGGAAGCGATCTGAAGTGAATCCTTTCACAGTTAAGGAGGCTGTGAAGGTGTCATTTCCAGCAGCATTGCTAGCGATGCACACATACACCCCACTGTCTTGGTCCTGGGCGAAGCGGATTTCCAAGGTACCATCCCCCAGCACGGTGGCTCTCCCATTGGACTTCGTGGTGATAAAGCGCCTTCTAGGTGTCACCCAGGAAATCACAGGCTGCGGGTCTCCATCAGCATTGCACTCTAGCTGGACTGTCTGCCCTTCATCCACAAGCAGATGCTGCAACTTCTTTTCACGGATTTTGGGTTTTTTACAGGTAAAGTAAAAAGAAAGGGCAGTGCTGTGAAAATCCTTGAACGACCTCTCACGGATGGTGTCTGGGCCTGCACACATGGGCTGCTGGCCACCAAACTGCAGGGTGGGCTGTCTCTGCAGGATCCAGAGGAGACGGCAGTCACAGGCCAGTGGGTTGTTATTAATGCTCAAGACCTCTAATGCTCGAGGGTAGGAGAAGACATTCTCTTCCAAAGTTTCCAGCAGGTTCTGAGACACATTGAGCACACGCAGAAAGCGGAGCCCTTGGAGTGAGTGAGGTTCAATGGTGCGGAGCTGGGCCCCCACTATATGAAGCTCTTGAAGGCGGATCAGGTCAGAGAACATGCCTGCTTCAATAGTGCTGATGGGATTGTAGGAGAGGTTAAGGTGGGTCAGGTATACCAGGTGTTTAAAGGCAAGGAAGGGTACAGTGGACAGGTTAGTGTTTGTGATTGACAAGGATGTGAGGTTGAGACCATAGAGGCTATTGGCAGGCATCATATCCAGTAAAGGCCAGTAATCAATCTCTAGGTGTTTCAGGTGGAATAATCTTTTAAAGGCATACACAGGCATATTGTTGATGTTAAGATGCTTGAGGTGCAGGCTGATGAGGCTGCGGAGGTGGGAAAGGGCTTCTGTTGGTACCGCTGTCAAATTGCATTTCTCCAAGGTGAGCTGTTCCAAGCTAAGTAGTCCACTGAAGGCCCTGTGTGATATGTAAACCAAGTCGTTGTCTCCCACCTCTAGAGTCTTCAGGTTATGCAGATCCTGGAACATATAATCCAGTAAAATGACAATCTTGTTTTCGCTAATGTCAAGCTTGGTGAGGTTGGACAGCCCCGTGAATACCCCTAAAGGGACCAACTTCAAGCGATTGCCTTTTAGGCGGAGGGAACGCAGGTTAAAGAGATTGTTAAATGCTCCTGGTTCCACATTGGCGATGATGTTGTCACTCAAGTCTATCTCTTCCAACAGAGGGAATGATAAAAATTCTTCAGGGTTGATGCTTTTCAACCTGTTTTTGCTGAGGTCCAGGATCTTGGTCTCGATGGGAATGCCCTCCGGGATGGCCATAAAACGCCTTCTGTGGCAGCTAACAGATTTGTTCTGGGCAGAGCACTCACAGCGGGCAGGGCAGCCAATAGTGGATCCCATGAAGAGCAACAGCACAGCCAGACCCAGGAATGGCTGCCAACATGACACGGCCGTGTGAAGCATGACTCCCCGTCTTAGTCTGCACCTTGGTCACGGGCCTGCACAAGTGTGGCAGAGAAGGAAGAGAAGTTAGAGTTAGGGGACAGATGTACAAAGGGGCACAGGTAAGGGAGCAGGTATAATGGAAAGCATGCTGGGGCGGGAATCATTCACATCTGGGACTGTATCTGAAGGTTTTCATTATTACCCACGTGATTTTGGGCAAGCTAGTCACCTTTCTGCGTGGTGCATTCTGGGCTATAAAATAAGGACAATGAAGGGAATAATTATAATATTTCCTAGAACTATCATGATAAATTTAGGGCTTGACAAGTACAAAGATGCAAATTAAGGGTCTGACATAGACAAAGAGGCAAAGTGGCCTACATTTCATATACCAAAGTCTCTGTCTTGAATTCAAAGAGGGGTCAGGGGCTAAGAGGAAACCAGGTCTGTGTGAATGGGGGTCTGTGCTGTGCCTCTGGGAGATTGCCCTCCACTTAGAATTAATACAAGAGTTTGTTCAAGACCAGGCCCTTGAGTCCAGTAGTTACGTCCAATGCAAAATGTTGAAATTTTCTTTATATACATATTCAAATAAAACAGAACTTTCACTTTTAAAGTAAACCTTTCTCAGGTTCCAGTGAATTTTGATTTGTGGCGGTATTTTATTTGGGGCAAACAATTCAGAGCTGCTTTGCTTTTGTGTTTCTTATAGGGTAAGGTGGAGTTAAGGGGGCAGAGGGCTGAGCCGAATGTGCTGATGCACTTCCTATCTAATCTTTTATTAAATATTCAATAAGGACTAGAATTGGAACTTAAAAGCAAAAGTCTTTCAAAAATAATGTATAAAGTGCCATTCTTTCAGATTCAACCCAAGTGGACCTGTTAAAGTGAAATTAAATAGGAATAAAATAAGTTTGGAAATGATGTCTTCTATATTTAAAGCAGATACAGGATTTACTGCTTAAATGAATTGTGAAAGGTGTGTCATTGAGCAGTTTCTCGGTATTACTTAGGATTCTATTCATTCCGGAACACTATAGTCTATGAAACCTTCAACTCTTAGAAAGAATATTTTTAGATAAAAGGTATTTGATAAATTTCAACATTCACTCCTGAACTGTAAAAGAACAATTAGTAATTTTATCAATCATTCCATTTACACATATGAGGCATGATAAAAATGTTGCAAATAGTATCTAAATAAACAGTTTACTGCATTAAAAGACATTGTTACCAATCTGCGTCATCATATTTGTTGATCATAATATATGTCCATGTCTATATGTGTGGCTATATCCACAGCTAAAGAAAATTATGCATAAAAATGATAAGCATAATCAAACTTAAGATTGAATCATTAGACCACTACAAAGTACCCGCTCATATGGGAGAAACAAGACAAAGATTAGCTAAATCCAATTAAGAATATAAGTTATAGAGTCTGGGCATGGTGGTGTGCACCTGTAATCCCAGAACTTGGGAGGTACAAGCAGGAGGATCGCTATGAGTCAGTGGTGAGACCTTGCACAAAAAAAAAAAAAGGAAAAGAAAAAACAAAAAGACAAAAAAAGAATATAAGTTATAATAATTATGATTGGAAAATATGTGGCAAAGCTATCATTATTTATAGGTCAAATTAATCTATAAAATCTAACTGAAAAAGCTATTACAACAATTAAAATAAATGACATGTTACAAATATAATTTACTTATATATGAAGCTCATAAAATTTATAAATTTTCAGCCAACAGCATCTGCCAACATTATCAAGTTTCACAGAAGAAATATACATAACCAAAGTGATAACAATTATATCCTACTGAGGCACCAAAATATAATTAACTAGCAGGATATCCTATGGATAGATTAAATATAATATTCTCAAAGAAGGTACATAACAAAGAATAAAACAAACTTTCAAAATGATTTCTAAGTTATTGAATACACAGATGTTTGAAACAATATTTAGTTTTATTTCGATTTCTCAGTAGAGTTTAATATTTGTCACATACTGTGCATTTCTTGTTAAGTTTATCTGGTTTGTCTATAATAGAGGAAAACTGGAAATGTGTACTAGTAAGAGCTCAATTATACAAACTCTGACACAATGACACAATGAAATGCCATGTGGACAATGCACCATAGGATTAGTTTTGGAAAAACACACACATCAAAATAAGTACAAATATTTAAAAAGTGATAAAATGCTTCATATTTAAATATGAGATGAAAAGTATAAAACTATGATACTGACACAAAAATACGCAGGTAACAAAGACTAAGAAATGGCACCTAGATATATTTGAAAAGTGACTTTAAAATGGTAAGGAAGATATAATTGGCCATATATTTAGCCATAAAAAACTGCAGTTTATATCCACTCCTTCCAATAAAATAAATTCTAGATGAATTAAGAAAACATACAAAGAAAAAATTACTAGAAGAAAATTCAATAATTTTATGATATTAGAGAGCATTTTCTATGAATAAAGGTAGAAACCAAAAGGAAAATCAATCTTTTTAGTTATATTTAAAAATATTGTTATAATAGACAAGTGTTACACACATATACACATGAGCAATTGCTAAACTAGAGGAGATTTTAGGATTATAAAACAAATAATGGATTAAACCCAGTATGTGTATAATAAAAACTAGAAATAGCTAATAAATATATCATTAGTAAACAGATAATCACAAATTATACAATAAAGGCACCAATTTGTGTTTGTCAGGTTGAGAAAACCCTATTATTTTAGTTCAAATTATAGGTAGAAATACATCTACCTGGTGACATAAGAAATATAAACTGGTATCTTCAGGAAGTTTAAGTACAGAAGTGAGTAGGTGGATTGATAGGCCTAATTTAAATATCTCAGATTTAATATGTTCAGCCTTTACACTGCAATTTTTCAATTTCTACAAATGGATCATTAAGAAATAATTGAACTAATTAACATGTATGTTTCTACTGATTTGTCTGCAATAGAAGAAAATTGAACAATTGCAACAGTAAGTTTAGTGATGTAAATTATGCTCTAGCTAGATAATAAAATGCAAGGTAACCAGTATACTATAAAATTAACATGGGAAGATAAAATTGTGAGACATATACTCATTTGTGTGTATGAATGTACATCAAAACACACATAAAAATGGTGTTATAGGGTAGCAATAGACTTGGCATTTATAAGAAACAGATCTTTCCCCAAAATGACTGTATCATTCAACATTCCAACCAGGAATGAATGTGTGTGTCAGTGCTCTACACGCCCTCCAAGATGAATATTGTAGTCTTTTATATTAGCTGTGCTAGTGAGTGTGTGTTAGCCTGACAACTAAGGGTAGCAAATATATGTTTCTGTAGTTATTTTCCAATTACACCTATTTTCTTCTTTATAAATCTGATGTATTTTGCTTTTGGTTAGTTTATATTTTATTCTGGAGATATAATGATTAGGTATATGTTCTAAATGTCAAGTCTTTGTTAGATATTTCTCTTCTCCTGTCCTTTCCTGTCCTCTCCTGTCCTCTCCTGTCCTCTCCCCTCCTCTCCCCTC